>CM049851.1:5147433-5287433 GCA_027422415.1 Schizothorax lantsangensis | reverse complement strand
GCTCTCTCGATGGTCTGATTGCTTCTATTGTTCTCCTCATTTGTACGTCGCTTTGGATAAAAACGTCTGCTAAATGATTAAATGTAAATGTACACACATCTATACATTTCCTTTCAATGTCATTGCAAATTTGTATAGGTTTCTTTCCTGTATTGCACAAAAGAAGATATGTTTTTCCATGCAGTAAAAGCCAGTGGGGCCTAATATTGTTTGGACCACAATGTTCTCTGAAATATCTTATTTTCTGTTTGGTATGTGAGTGGGCAGATGATAACATTTCGGGTATTTTTTTGGGGTACTATTCCTTTAAAGTTGTTTTTTTTTTGTTCTTTTCTCAATCACCCTCATGCCACTTGAAAACCTTAAGACTTTTTTCCTTTGTGAACATGAAACATGATATTTTTTAAAAAGTCCATATTTGCTAATATACAGTACATATTGCATATTACACAATTTGCATATTTGAATAATAATAATAAAAATAATACAAATTTTCATTAATTTTGAAAACATTTTCAACATTTCTCATTTTAATTTAGTTAATTAACTTGATGTACTACAATAACTAAAACTAAAACTGAAATAAAATTGAAAGAAAATAAACTATAGACACATACAAAATGAATAAAAACACAATCACTAAAATTTTAACTTAAATTTAAATGAAAAAGAGAAAAGAAAACTATAATAGTCTCTCATTGATAATAAAATAACACTGCATACAGCTGCCATGGTTGAAGAAAAAAAAGAAAGATGTTATTTGTTTGTTTATTTAAATAAATAAATAAATAATATTTTTATTTCATTTATTTATTTAATTTTTTTGCATTTTGAAATTTTGGATTTTGAAAATAATTTTCTTTATTGAAAGTCACTGCAATGTATTGATCAGAAACTGTGGGAACAGGTTGTCATGTGGATCTATTTATGCAGAGTCCCGGAGAACCGCGATTGGCCGCTTTCCATGTCACTAAAGCATTTTCCTGTCCGGCCGGGTGTATTTTGGCCAGAAAACACTGCGACGAGAATTTATAGCGATAATCAAAAACCTGCCTCCGTAAGATCTACAGCCTTTGTGTTTCCAGACAATTATCCATTTACTGTAACACCTCCTCTAAGTCTTCAACTCTAGACAATCTTTAAGCTATTAAATCTTTAGTATACTCCTGTTTACCATGGTGCAAACATGCTTGAAGCCTGTCATTACTTCCTGCAAATATTCCCTCGTGCCTTCCAATTACCTCATATACCATCAGGTGACAAATTAGCGGGATATAAAAAACACTTGTCACATAACACTTTCTCACTAATGATAAAGCCACATGAACGGCCAAGAAAATGAGTGCAAACACAGTGCAAGTGTTTCTAATCCTGCTCAATGGTTTTGTACAGTACCAAAAGAAGAAGAAAAAAAAGAACTCAACCGGCATTGAAATCCTTCTCTGAGCTCCAGCTAAACCAACACAGCAGATGGTTTCCGCTCTCAGCTCCGTCTCTCCTGAGTCCTCTCCTCTCCACCCTACTAATGGCACCCTCCTCAGACTGCAGGAGCGGCCCACCTTAATTAAACAGTGTTAATTGTGGGAGTCGGAAACTGCTCTCCACCATTATGTAGCGCACAGCTGGTTGTCGCCTTCTCCCAAGAGACACTTTCCAGCTCGCTCTTGCTTTCTCTCTCTCTCTCAGTATGGATATTGCTTATGCTGGAGCAGAGCATACTTTCATACTTCTAATTATGGAACATAAAACTGAGGAATATGGGACACAAGTAGAAATGAAGTCATTGTGACCTTAGCCATATACATTGAGGCAAGTAGGACATGTTCCTGGATCAGCAAATCTTATGTTGATTTTAATTATACTTTTGACATTAATATTAGTAAATTGACTAACTTGAACTATCAATGAGCAATATATATTTTTAAGCATTTATTATTTATATTTGTTAACGTTAGTAAGAATATAATCGTTCATTTATGTCAGTTCACAGTGCATTAATGTTTACAAATACATCTGAAAAAAAAAATATTAGTACATGTTGAAATTAAATTTGATTAATATTAATAAATGTTGCTTTATTCATTGTAAGTTCACATTAACTAATGTACTAATGTAGGTAACTAATGTTAACAAATGAAATCTTATTTTAAAGTGTTACATGAAAATGTTACAAAAAATAATAATAATGATAATACTAATATCATAGTTTGAACTGATAATATCTTGATATGTTTTAGGAAGGAAGCATTTATTAAACTCATAATAATTTTACAACATTTACTAATACATCATTAAAATCTGTTAATAATAATTAACAGACCTGAGCTAGCATGAACTAACAAATAACAGTTGTGCTTTTATTAATGAATGTTAACAAAGATAATAAATACTGTAACAAATGTGTTGCTCGTTGCCCTAAATATTAATTAATGCATTAAATAATGAATAAGTATAAACAAGTGTTGCTGAAATATTTAGAAAATAATGTAGGGAAAGTTACTATAAGTAACTTAAGTAAACATGCTGCATGTATCATAACAGTCTAAAACACAGAAACAATCACATTTACAACATAAACATAAGCTTCATCGCTCACAGGGACACTTCACATCATATTTTATGTTCAGAAATCTTTTACATGTTCACTTTATGTTTAACTGAATAAATGTGTTTTTTCAAAATATAAAAAAATGGCTTAAGTTTGACACACTGTTCCATAATTTTGTATATTATCATCAACCTTAATATTATGTTTGTCAACTACAATTGCATGCCATCTCAGTCAGACTAAAATGGACTTGACATGACAAAATATTCACCAAAAAAATACAAATTTTCAACTGCAACGACAAAATGATAACCCTTTTTTAAATTTTGTTTCCAAGGATTTAATTTGTATTCTGAACTATTTGGGATGCCTCCTGCTGTTTTCATCCTCTCAGATGTGCAGCCAAACTCCAGTCCGATTACTGTTTTCTTCTTTCTTTCCTTCTCCTCCTCAAAGACTTAACAGGAGTTTTGTCTCACTGTGCAATCACACAATCACACGGTACCTCTATTTTCATCACCCGAGAGAGACTGACAGCTTAATGATTGACAGCAAGAAAATAACTCTCAAAGCATACGCATGTCAATGATGTGACAGACAACTAATGACATTCACAGTTCAGTTCATACAGCACAGATTCAACTGAACTCACTCACTCAGTAAATGTAACTCTGTAAAGCCTACTGTATCATATTTGATATGCAAATTTCTCAACATTTTGCTGAAAAACCTGTTGTACACAATTTATTGCATGCTTTCTGTCGTCTGATTGATAGTTTATACTTTTTAACAAGTAAAAGTCATTTTAGTATTGATGTAAAAACTTCAAGCTTGTGGTTCACATGTCTATTTGCTGTGAATTCTTTTCAGATTTTTATTAAGATCTCTTTAAATAGAATTTCATCTGACTTTTTATCCATATAAATATAAGCATCTGCACCAATTTGCATATTTTTGCTCAGTTTGAGCCGCTGAATAAAATCGAGCTGTTTCTTTTTCTTGAGTATGAGCTCCATATTTTCACTATCTCATACCATACACTGAAAAAAATGGCTTATCTTACTTAGTATTTTTGTCTTGTTTCTAGTCAAAATATCTAAAAATTATTCAATCAAGATACTTTTACAAGATAAGCAAAATGACGCAAGATATTTAGTCTTGTTTCCAGGGGAAAAAACTAAATTGAGTGCATTTTGCTTAAAACAAGTACAATTATCTGCCAGTGGGGTAAGTAAAATACTATTGTTTTAAGAATACACTCTTAAAAATAAAGGTGCTTCAAAAGGTTCTTCACAGCGATGCCATAGAAGAACCATTTTTGGTTCCACAAAGAACCATTCAGTCAAAGGTTCTTTAAAGAACCATCTCTTTCTTACCTTTTTATAATCTGAAGAACCTTCTTTCACCACAAAGAACCTTTTGTGAAACAGAAAGGTTCTTCAGATGTTAAAGGTTCTTTATGGAACCATTTAGACAAAAAAGGTTATTCTATGGCATCGTGAAGCACCTTTATTTTTAAGAGTGTATTTTACTTACCCCAATGGCAGATAATTTTACTTGTTTTAGGCAAAATGCACTTAATTTAGTTTTTTCCCCTACAGACAAGACTAAATATCTTACGTCAGTTTGCTTATCTAGTAAAAGTGTCTTGATTAAATAATTTTTAGATATTTTGACTTGAAACAAGACAAAAATAATAAGTAATTATTATTAAGTAAGATAAGCCAAAAATACTAAGTAAGATAAGCCATTTTTTTTGCAGTGTAAAAGCCGAATGTACCAAATATGATACTCAACAACAACAAAAAATGTTGTTTGTTTGTTTTAATATTTTCTTTAAGGGTTAAAAATATATTTATATCTGACTATTATTTCATTTGTCAGGGGTAAACTAGTCAGTCTTCCACACTATTTACATGTACAGTAACATTAATATGAGTTTTGTTTATACTGTATCAGATTCTGGGCATAGCCAGTCTGCATTTACAGTAGCATTAACCAGAAATGTGTGTGTTTAATGAATTTCAAGATCATTGACAGAAAATGTATTAAAATGCACACTTTTGTCAAATGTGGATAGAATCCGTCCGGACATGTTCCTGGATGCATTGCACTTTTAAAGCGCTTGAATTCGATCACTCATGCAAAGTCTGGAGCAGCTTCAACTCACTTATGTGAATCTGTCAAACAACTTCAGAAGAGCTGGACTGCACATGTACTTCTGGATCGTGCAATTAATGTGTGATGAGGACAGCGGTGAGCAGGTGGAGCACATTTCTCATCACTTTCTGTGAGAACCGGCCATGGCTGCGTCTGTCCTGGCATGATTCCTATGCTTTATTTATGGAGCCTCATAAATATCATAGGCATATCAATAAACAATGTCAGATTTTCATTTTTCCCTTACCATGATCAAATCACTCTTGCAGTAATTCTTCCTGATCCAGCATAACGCATGGATTAATCTACCCAGACTGGAAAATTTAACTTGTGGGTTTTCAATCACATTAGGAAAGTAGAGTTATATTTTATTTATGCTTGTGCACAAGCACTGTTTTATTTGTGGAGCTGGAAACATACAATCTTAAATAGTTATTGAAAGCCTCTGAAATGACGGTCGATAAAACTATTCACAAATTAATGATTTTTTCATGCTTTTTAATTGTCAATTTGATATAAAAGTTACTCAACCTCTTTGTATTGATTGACTGACTGACGGATTGCTTATTGAATTTGACTGTGGGATGTGTGTTAAAATGTTAAAAGACTAACAACTGCGCCTCAGTCCAAGTTCCCTTTGTTTTACCTCAGGAGATTATTTTTGGATTTGAATATAAATGTCGCTTACGGTTACGCTCTGTGATATTTGTTCTTATGATGCAATGACGTGCAAGATTTATATGATCCTCGGAAGAAAGTGGAACTAGGAGTGGGTACAAACTTCACAGAAGTCTATTGCGCCATAATAGATGCCGTTTCCCCGGTCTTCATTTGATGAATGTTTTTCCATATCAGACACAGACTTGAGGCCAAACTCATCTGTCTTGTAATTCAAACTCAAAGAGCAATTTCCAGGCAAAATGTTTTGGTTGTGTATTTGTACATTTCCGTGCATGTGCGCCAATAGCTGGTGGTGCAGCCCGCTGGATTATCCACTGATAATGATGAATGCACTATTTGTTCTGCTGTTTGTTTGACCTCCGCCAGCGATTTTTTATGCGCATAAAAGCACGGTGTAAACTGTTATTTATCGAAATGCGTGCACCGAAAAGCTGCGTCCGCTCTGGAGGATGCATTATTAGCTCATTATGGGCCAAAACCTGAGAGTAAAAGGGCCAACGTCGGGTCACCTGTCTGCCACCTGGCCAAACACTGCAAAACCTGCATGTGGTCTGAACAGCTTCAAGTGGCATGATTTTTTCCTTGTATCCAACAGCATGGCTTTACTATGAAAGCCTGTTTCAGCCACAGAATTAAAAAAAATAATATTATATGTGCCATTTTTACCATTCTGAGAAAAAAAGTCTCTAGAATTCCCTTACCTAAAAGTAGTATACTTCAAGTTTATTTTATTAAGTATACATAAGTAAAGTTCAAGTATAGTTTTAAGTATATTTTATGTAGTAAGTATACACATATCTGTGTATTAGTAGTATACTTCAATACTCCTTGGGACTAAATTGGCCCACTTTCTAGTATATAAAAGTATACTTTTAAGTATAACAGTAGTAAACTTTGCGTACACAACTAGTTTACATCAATGTTTTTAGCTTGTACTACAATTATACTAAAAGTGAACTTATAGGTAGACTGATTTATATCATTATACATTATACTGTTTACTAATTAAATACATGTAGTAGCATTTTTAGTACACTTTGAAGTATAGTCTCAGTAAACTACTAGTTTAGTAGCTTTATACTGAAAGTATACTCATAATTTTTTTTTACGTGAACTTTACATCATACTTTAAGTATACTACTCTGTCCCTATTAGGTATTAATTTGTATAGACTATATTTTTTATATGAATATCTGAACATACAAAACATCAAAAGAAAGAACAGAGTATCTGCTTGTAAACAGAAATATTTTATTCTAGCTTCATGCTTTCTTTTTTTAATCACTTGAATGTGGGTAAGTTTCATAAATAAAAAAATAAAGAAATAAACAACATTTTGAACAAAAAGCTGTGTCAAGTATACTTAAATGTCATTTTAAGTATATTTCTGAGAAGTACATAAAGCCCATTTCTGAGAAGTACATAAAAAGTAGACTAAAAGTATACTTTCCTATTTTTAGTTTAACAGAAATATACTAATAGCACACTTGAATAAACTTCTTTTTCGTAAGGGTTGGGAATCATAAACTCAGAATTGCATTATAAAAAGTCGGAATCGAGAGATATAAACTTGCAATTCTGAGAAATCAGTCAGAATTAGGGGATCAACTCAGAACTGTGAGATATAAACTTCCAATATAAACTCAGAATTGCAAGAAAATAAAGTCTGAATTCTACATTTATGTCTCACAATTCTGACCATCTGCAATTTTTTCTCATAATTACATATATCTCACAGTTCTGAGTTAATCTCCCAATTCAGATTTATTTATTTTTGTAATTGCAAGTTTATATCTCACAATTTTTGTCAGAATTGTGAAAAAATGTCAGAATAGTGATATAAAAAGTTATTTTTATTTTTTATTCCATGGTGGAAACAGGCTTCCATACTTGACCCACATTATATTGACTAGAAAAATACATTTTATTATGTGAAAATGACAAAGGATAATTCATTCTGAGCAAACAAAAATCTATTTTCCTCTCTACCGTTATGCTGATTACCACTTTTGCATAGAATTCTGTGCATAAATAAATAACAACATATATACATACTTTCAAAGCAGCTACTTTATTACAATAAAATATTTATGATTTACATGATGCTTGCAATAATAATAAATAAAACACTGTCAGAATATACAACTACTTATGAATTGCAGTCAGTGGAGAAAATGTTTGCATAGGCCTAACCAGCTAAACCAAACTTGACTCAGACTGTTATAGATTGCTAAAATGCATGCCATACTTTCAGCCAATCAGAGATGATGGGCTGAATTCTGATTGGCTGGCTTTATCACCTGTCACAGCATTATCTCACCTGCAGCAATTGGAAGAACCAAACATGTTTTGAAAAGAGAAAAGGAAGGCTTGTACATGCCAATGCCACAGTATAATCACGAGTACATACAATACACCACAGGGTCAAGTAAGTTATGATCTTGTCATCTTTTAGGATTGTGTTCCTTTTCTTTCTTAACACGTCGTTAGCTAGCTAGTTAGTTAGCTGGCTGAGTCAAATCACAGAAAGATGTCATTAAAAGAAAATTACAAAGTATTAAAATACCCAAAAGTTGTTTTTTAAATAAATAGCAAACTTATTTGAATTGAATTGTTACAAGACAGCTAGCTAACTACATGGTTTTATTGATTTATTTTTATATTGTGTTGATATTTTTAATTTTTTTTAATTGATTTGCCATTGTTTGAGAAGTTTGGCCCAGTTGGCATGACTCTGATGTGTCATTTGTCCCGTTGGTCCAGTGCTTTTGTTTCCAGTATTATTGCATTTATGAATCATCATTTGTGCCTTGCAGTTTTATGCCTTGCAAACCTCACATTTGTTTTTCTCTGATGTTTTTGCACTGCTGTTTTGCAATGTCTGCTGATTTAAATGTGTCAGTGGTTACATTATCTGGCTGGCTGACATTGATGAGGGTTCGTTGAGTTTACGAGAATGACTTCAGTTGGAATGGATTGAAAAATATTGTTATTGCTGAGCCCTGCTAGTCATTGTCATATTGTTTTGTATCAGGCTGTGTCCTATCAAAAAAATAAAAAGAGAATGAGATTTATCTTTTTCATTATATCACTAGGTGCCTTCTGTAAATCGATTGTCAAAATTAGGTGGAATGTCAGACTAATATGTGTTTGAAGTTTAATCGAGATTTGATTCAAGCAGTAGTTCTGTCCTGAGAAATATTCTTCATAATTGGGATTTACATATTTAAATACTGAGTTACATTATGATACATGTTTGATTCTTTTACAGTTAGATTTGCAATTGTCTATGAAAATCTATGTAGAGCGTTCACTTTTCTAAATCTACAGGTCTTTTCAAAGAAATTTCATTTCTTTCTTCAGTTGTGGTAAAAGTGCTTAACTGAAAACAGCTCTTTAAGACAAACAGCAAAGTGAATATCCAGTGTTATGTCTGTTGCAATGATGTTTTGAGAGCTGGAAGTGGGTTTATTTGCTGTGCAACCAGTCTTATGGTGGGAAGAAATATTTGTTGACAAGTTATGGTGCCTATAAGCTGTTTGAAGGAAGTTTCTTCTAATCGTTGGGTCATATCGGACATCAGGCCTTGGATATCAAACAAACGTAAACCAAATCCTACAATTTCAAAAGAATTGCCATAGTGATTCGATGGTAAATGTTTGAGCCACAACCGCAAGCCATGTTTTCTTATGCAAGCAATACAGTCACAAGTTATTTGTTTGCTCATTTTTAAAGTGCATATGAAAATTCTAATGCAATTCATAGTCTAACTAGAAGATTGATAACATTATATTGATCTTGTTTCTTCTTGTTTCTATATTGAACTTGATGCACAATATATTGGTACCATATCAGATGGCTTTAGATATTTAAAGTAATTTTGCATGTTTACTTACTGTTTTACTCCATATAATGCACACCTAAAGTTAATGTTTAACAACATTGATATTTTAATAACACTCAATGTAATCTTTGGCTTTTTTATACAGTTATTCAGACAAGAAAGTAGAATTTTAATATCATTCATTTATCGTCATGCAATTTTAGTATCAGTGCAGCTATTGTGCAATGGAATTTGCTTACCTGCTCCCTAAGGTGTATTGCATAGTACTTCATAGATATTGGCAATGTAATATATGTTAAAAAGACCCAAAAACGTACATGTAAAACTAGTTAGCATCTGCAATGATTCCATATTTGTAGAAAATATGAGAGAGTAATTATAAACAATAAAGTGACACAAAGTGATTAAATGGAGAGTAAATTGTAACAGTTGCATGCAACTCCTCAGATGTTTCTCCTGAGACAAATACACAGTAATTTCTGCTCTAGGGCTTCATAAGTGATCTCAACAATTCCTCAAACCTTGCTCAGATTTGTCTGCAAGCAAAATATTGCTTAAGTCAAATGAATGGAGCCATTATCCACATTCATTGTATAGCTCTATACTCTTTCTATATGTGAACTATTGACTAATTTGTATCTATTTCACGGGAAACATCCAATCCAAAGCCAGCACTTAACTGAAATGCAATTGACAATTCCATTAAGTCTGAAAGCAAGTACTGTTTTCCTCTGGAAATATACAATTATAGTGCAGTATATTTAAGCAAAAATAGCACTTATGTCTCAAGAACCATTAATAAGCCTCTTTTGACCATATAATTACTGATAAAGCTAACATGTCTCGTCTTCAACACATAAGCCGTAGTTACTCCATTAAAGCCAAGAAGATGAAAGCACCAACCCCGGCCTCATAATATCAAAAGATCAGAGGTTGAAGACAAAACGAGAAGGCTGAACAGAACCGGACATTCACCTCAGATAATCAGAGCCGAAGATCACAGAGGAACGTGAGTCAACATTGACGCCGTAATGTGTATTTGGTCAGTGACTTCAGGTTGAGCAGAGATGCAGCACACTCTCACGCCAAGCTAATGACGGTAACATTTCCCAACAATCATTATGCCATTTTTTTTTTCCCCTCACAAAGAATATCGTTCTGCTGCTGGATGGATAATAATGAGCTCGAGTGCAAGTTCAGCTAATTTAACAGACTTCCGTTGCCAAGAAGCTCTAATTCGAACTTGCGTCCACGCGAAATCATTAATCAAGGACCATCTGCAATTACCAGGCCGACAGAACGCTCACTCTCACCTTACTTCTGCTCTGGCTCATTTCTGCTCAGTGTCTGCAGATTAATAAAGAAGAGGCAAGACTTCTTCCAGACCTGCGCGATGGTTCGTAACACTAATAAGGCCAGTAATATTTTCTATTATTAGCCTGAAGAATCCCTCTGTGCGCTACAACTTACTGGATGTGACAGTGACCTTGGCCGTTTCCCTCCACACACGTCTGTGACCTACATATGATTTGGCACCTGAGTTTCACGGTGTAAACCAGATAAATATAACTGTATTACATTCTGTTTAGTTTAAGCATGCACTACAGTTTTGTGGTCTGTTGCTTTAAATGCTCGCACTCTTCAAAGCAGGATGGATTCTGATTGACTGTCATGTTTTTATCATTCATATGCTGAAAAAAAAAAATTCACATTTAGAACATTTTTTAAAATTTGTGTCTTTTATCATAATAATTATCATCCTTGGTCTGAATAGACCTTAAGTGTTTGACTTATAGCCAGATTAAAGACGAGACCACGCAAGTGATTTTATATACACAAAAAGCATATTAAAACAAGTGTCAATTTTAATGTTTCAAATAACTTTTGTGAAAATAAAATGTCAAAATAAGGGTGAAATGTTCCATCATCATTCAGCATAACATATTTATGTACAAATTAAGCAACATACTTACTCTGACCTGTACTTATAAAAATGTATAAAAGAAAAGTGATGTTAAATTTGATTGTATTTCTTGTTGATAAACCTAGTGGCAAAGATGGTAAATTATTTTAAATGACATTTAATTAGTTTTTGGGAGCTGCAGTGGGTGCTTAAATTGAGTCTATTTAGTGATTCTTGCTCTATACTCCTGACAATATTTTTTGGTATATGAACTATTGTTACACTGAATGGCATTTTAGTGTGTGTCTTCTGTAAATTATGGTAAAAATGTATGATGGTCATTATTTTTTGCCAAGAAAAAAAATAAACGAATTAAACAGGACACATTCTAATATAGGTGGAAAAAGAGCTGTTTTAAACTTTTATTGTTTTGATGCTTAAAAACCCTGTCAGTCACATCTGATATTTTTATCACAGATATCTGGCATCAATTAGAACTTGCATGACATGATGCAATCTGAACACTAATATATTGCACGTTACTAAGATCAAGTCTGCCTCTGAAGTTTATTTTTCAAAATAGGTTTGTGGTTTTACTCCTAATATATCATCTTTTTACGTCACAGCCATTGTCTTTGTGGTAAATCTTGATAGACTAAACATTTAGCCAGATTCATGCTGGACGTTTATCTTCCACATGTGGACATAGAGGCATTTTTATTATTCTGTACAGCTGACCATTCACCAGCAAGCTGTGCCTCAACATATGCTTTCTGTGGCAAAAACACACTCACAGAATAAAGTAACTCCATCAGTTGCATCATAATTGAGTCTATTGCAATTCTTTGTTCAAGCGGTGCTCTGCAAGTCATTTCAACTTAAATTATATTAAAATAACTTTTTTTTAAAAATATATAATTTAAGAAATTAAGTTAAAATTGCTTAAATTATTTTGATGAGTTAAAGGAATAGTTCACCCAAAAATGAAAATTTGCTGAAAGTGTATTCTCTCTCAAATCATCCAAAATATTTGTTCATGGGACCAGATTTGAAGAAATTTAGCATTACATCACTTGCTCACCAATAGATTCTCTGTAGTGAACTGTTGAAGTCAGAATACAAGGAAGACAGAACATGTTCTTGTACAGAGTGGCACTTATTAGTGGAGCTAAGGCCAACTTTATTCTTTCTATGGCTCGTGCAAAAAATGAGGTTTGTTCTAAACCCCTAAACTTAACCTGGACTATTTGTGCTAAATGAATCATACCTTCAATCATGTGGATTGCTGAGGAGAAACTATATTTTGGAAAGAAATAGTTCACCCAAAAATGAACATTTGCTGAAAATTCACTCACTCTCTGGCCATTTAAGATGCAGATGAGTCTGTTTCTTCTTTGGATAAGATTTGGAGAAACTGAGCATTACGTCACTTGCTCGCCAATGGATCCTATGCGAACGGGTGCCATCGGAATGACCACAAACAGTCATAATAATCCACAAGTAACTCCTGTGTATCAATTAATGTCTTGTGATGCAAAAGGCTGTGTTTTATAAAAAACAAATCCATCATTAAAATCCAAATCCTCTACCCATAATATTGCTTTCTCGAGTGAAAAAGTTGTCTTGTCTGAATCCGGAGAGAAATATGCACATATCAAGCAACATTTACAAGTGGAAACTGTCAAATATGTGGGTGGGTTTTGATGTGAGAGGAAAACAAGAGATGACTTTTTTCCATGACTTTTTTTTTTTTTTAATCAGCTGTTTGGACTCTCATTCTGACGGCACCCATTCATTGCAGAGGATCCATTAGTGAGCAAGAGATGTAATGCCACATTTCTCCAAATCTGTTCTGACGAAGAAACAAACTCATCTAAATTTTGGCATCTTGAGTACATTTTCAGCCAATTTTAATTTCTGGGTGAACTGTTCCTTTAAAGTAATGGAAAAATATATGTTGCCATGAATTATTGATCATATTTTCTACAGTAATCAAAATCAAGTTTGGTTCAAAAGCAAATCTATTCGGTAACGTGGCGCAAAACTATTTTGGCAGTGCAGTCTGCCAGGGCTTTATTGCAAACACATCAGTGCTGTCTAAAGTGAATGTAAAATGATGGAATAAAAGATGCAATGTGTGCCTGTGCATTAGGCCACGCAGAGTAAGTGCAGTCTACATACACGTGTGTGAGAGCGAGACACACAGACAGACAGACAGACAGACAGGGGACGTGTGTGGTCATGTGTCACAGTACCAGATGGGAAAGATTTCTGTCAGAGAAGCTCTGCCTTAAGACCTAATGAAATCTTAATTCTAATGCGTCCGTCACTGAGAGGGATACGCAGGCAGGGATTTATGAGCAGGAGACAGAAATGGTCAATATTATAAATCTTGAGATCTGCCCTAATGCTGAAAATCACAGGATTAGCACAGTTTCTCCTCTCAGGAACAGATTGTGGGCTTAGGCGGTCTCTGATAGTGTGATTAAATGTTTTTTTAATCTAAACATTAGGAACATGCGTCAGTGTGCAATGTCTTTGACACCATGGCCATGGTTTATTTTCCATTGGGGATATCAGAGGTCAAGCAGTGATATCTGAGGACGAGGTCAAAAACGGTTATTGGATTGTGGCTTGTGATTCAATTTATTGTGGAAAGAAGCTTGAAACAAAATATATTTATTGCGTTAAGTATATGCTTAGGTATTAAGTATATGCATTTAGTTTCATGTTTGGTCCATGTATGTACAGCTTACTCTGCCCAACAATGACCTATTTAGACAGGAATAGACCGTCATGTCAGACTGGCATGATGCAACATGACCAATCACATGACGTTTAGTGTTGGGTTACCAGAAACAGTAAAGAAGCCAGTCAGTTGGATTGAGTCTGTGCATTGGAAATCTATCTTCTGTATTTTATTTTATTTATTTATTTATTACTGGTCAAAAGTTGGAGATTTTTAGGAAGAAGTTTCTTTTGCTCTCCAATGCTGCATTTATTTAACTAAAAATACAGTAAAAACTGTGAAATATTATTACAATTTAAAATAACCGTTTATTTTTCTTTGAATATATTTTAAGATGTATTTTATTTCTGTACTCAAAGCTGAATTTTCAGCATCATTACTCTAGTCTAAAGTGTCACATGATCCTTCAGAAGTCATAACTGGAATAAATAACATTTAAAAAAATAATATATATTTTTTAGTTATTTAGTTAACCATTTAGAGTTATTTTAAATAATATAAAGTAATAGTAAAATAAAATAAGAAAGATAATTAAAGTTCACAATATTACTGTTTTACAACATTTTTGATCAAATAAATGTAGCTTTGGTGAACATAATAAATTTCTTTCAAATGCATAAAAATCTTAATTTTTCTAAACTTTATAAACTATGTATTTTCACTGTGTTTTCATATTTGTCTGTGATCATATTTGATTGTTAATTTAGCAGTGACACAATGTAATTGAGCATGGGAGTTCATTCCAAATTCATGTCCAGTCTGTTTAATATGTATTTGCATAAGACCGTATTGAAATATTTGATCAGCTTTAACCCAGCCTGACAGCGGATTGGTCAGCAGTGCAGGTTTCTAGTGAGGATCTCTGTGTGTGTTAGTACATGGAGAAACTCACAGATCAGGTCCTGTGAGTACTGACCGAACGTAACATCTCAATAAGATATCCATTTGGGCAGAACTCAGAAACCTGCATCAAAAAAAGTGGGAATTGAAAAAGACACAGGTGGTAAAGCAACACTTTAAATGATGTCATGCTGTCTACAGTGGCTGTAGTGCAGGGTATGATGTGTCCATCATTCATACAATCACTGACATGTTCCTAGTAGACCTGTTTTTGGGTTAAGTATGCATTTTATGTGTTGACTGGAATTGTGATAAAATTGTATTTATTTACTTGTTTGTTTGTTTTAATTTGATGTTGACCTGGGGCCTGTTGCATAAACCAAGTTTACCAAATAAGCCAGGCTTATATCAGTTAGTCTGACCTATTTTGAACCAAATCAACTGACAATAAGTCAGACTAACTGAAATAAACCTGCCTTATTTGGGAAACTTGGTTTATGAAACAGGCCCCTGTTTTGGGGTTAAATACATATTTTATTTGTAGACTGGATTTTTTTTTTTAAATTTCATCTTAATGTTGACCTGTTTTTTTGTAGAATGCATTTTTATTTAATTATATTTTATTTTAATTTAATGCTTGAATAAATAAATCATTTTTTTAATTATTTATTTATTTACTTACTAACTTTTACAAAATGCAATATACACTCTTAAAAATAAAGGTGCTTAAAAGGTTCTTCACAAATAATTCAGTCAAAAGTTCTTTAAAGAACCATCTCTTTCTTACCTTTTTATAATCTGAAGAACCTTCTTTCCCCTCAAAGAACCTTTTGTGAAACAGAAAGGTTCTTCAGATGTTAAAGGTTCTTTATGGAACCATTTAGACAAAAAAAAGGTTATTCTATGGCATCGTGAAGCACATTTATTTTTAAGCGTGTATGTACTCATTAGACCCGTTATGATTTGTTGGGGAGTTTCTTCTTTACAGTTTTTTTGGATTGCTTAAGCACGATTTTCAAAACAGGGCCCGTGTTTTCAAAACACTACACACAATTAGCACAACCACACACCCAATTAACAAAACACTACAGATCCTTTGCATAATTAAACACTCTTGTAAAAACTATACACTTCTGTTTAAAAACCACACTTTGTTACCATATGAAACACACGTTTCACATTACTATACTCTATTTGCACGAGTTACACTCTGCTGTGATAAACCTAAAACACTTTTAGCACTTCTACTTCCCTATGATTAGAGTAGGCTACCATCAACAAAGTACAAATATAATGTAAATCCACCAACCACTACACAAGACCAATGTTGCAGACTGAAGAAACTCATTTATTTCTCAACACGCCCAAAATGTTGACATGGAGATTCATAATACTGTAACAAAATGTCACTTTACGTATTGTACTGTAAGTTTACTGTAAAAAAACAACAACAACTAGACATTGTCTCTTCGCCTAGCTGGATCTGGCCAGAGAATTTCATCAACATCGCAGGCAATGTTGTCATTAGCAAGACACCTTGGAAAGAAACGTCTTGAATGACGAATCCATCCTTGCATTGCTGCTACCTCCATCTGGTCACAGGCCTCCTCCATGGCTTGGATGAGGGGTACCTCAGCCTGGAGACGGAGATAATATACCTTCCACCGCCATGCCGAGAAAAACTCTTCTATAGGGTTGAGGAATGGAGGGTATGGTGGAAGATATAGGACGGTGAAATGTGGATGTTGCTGAAACCAGTTCTGAACCAGAGCAGAGCGGTGGAAAGACACATTGTCCCAGACAACAATGTATTGCATATGATCGATTTGATTTGCTGCTGTTATGTAATTGGTCCAAGAATGTAAGTATGAGTGCTGTGTTGTAAGGGCCCATATGGGCATGGCGGTGGAGGACCCCATTCTGTGTAATGGCTGCACAGAGTGTTATATTACCCCCACGTTGCCCTGGGACATTGACTATAGCCCTGTGGCCAATGATGTTTCTTCCCCTCCTTCGTGTTCTCGTCAGGTTGAACCCAGCCTCATCTACGTAAATGAACTCATGCTGGATCTCCTCTCCATCCATTCGTAAAACTCCCTGAAGAACAGTGTCAGGCAAAATTGTGTAGTTCAGTGTAGATCTAGTATACATATTACAGTACAGTAAAAGATTATGAGACAGTATGCAAGATCACACTGCTAAAGTGAATACATATCTCTGCATAATCATGCCGCAGTCGTTTCACCCTTTCAGAATTGCGCTCGAAAGGCACTCGATAAATTTGCTTCATTTGAATATGTTTTTTTTTTAGGATGCGTGCCAGTGTTGATGTTGAGACCTGATGGATATCGTTGAAACTGGCATGGTTATTGACAATGTTAGCTTGGAGCTGATTGAGTGTTATAGCATTGTTGGCCAAAACCATGTTTACTATCTCCCTCTCTTGCTGTTCTGTGAACATAGAGGCCTTCCCCCTTTTCGTTCCTGACCCTCAATCCTATGTAGAAAAAAAAAACAGTATACAATAGTACAGTAATTTCACAGGAAAAGGTAACAGAAGTGCTGATAGTGCATATAATACAGTACTGTAAGCAGTTACTGAAACCGTGCAGATGTTTTTGATATGATGATACTTTTACAATACCTATTTTCCAGTCGAAATGTTCTTATCACACTTGCCACTGTGTATCGGCTTAGATTTGGCTGTACTCGCAGTCCAGCCTCCCTCAGCGTCAGGCCGTGGTTGACAACGTGGTCAACCAGTGTTGCGTGGATCTCATTTGTCAGATTCGTTCCTCTTTGAGCACCTTCTTGTCTTCCTCTTCCTCTACCTCTACCTCCAGCATGGCCTCCATCTCTTCCTCTTCCTCTGTTGATTCCTCCTCTGTTGATTCCTCCTCCTCCCCTTCCTCCTCCTCCCCTTCCTCCTCCTCCTTGTCCTCCTCCTCGTCCTCCTCCTCGTCTTACTCTTTCTCTGACTCTTTCCATTGTGCTTGAAGACCGATGAACTCACCTGCTGCTTTTTATAGTGCTTATACACCTGATTGGTGTGTCTACAATTAAGCAAACAAGTGTTTGCACACCTGATGTCTGTGTTGAACCAATTGGTTGGACGGTGCGGTAATTTGACAGTCAGTGCTTTGGTATTGCAAGGAAGTGACTTCATGATAGATTTTTGTGTGTAATGTATGTTAAGTGTGTTTAGTGCTTTGCAAATCACTGTGTGTAGAGTTTTGCAACAAGTGTGAGGTTGACAATGTGCTTATAGTTGTGCAAATATGGGCTGATGTTTTGCTTCTTGAGTGTAAGGTTTTGCTAATAGTGTGCTACTTTTAATTTTAGTGTGTAAGCAATCCAAAAAAACTGTAAAAGTCATTAGTGAAATGAATGAACTAATGAAGTATTACTAATTTAGATACTATATGGCAGAGTAATTTGTAGGAAATATTAATTCCAGAATAATTAAATCATATTGTACATTAAATTGAATGAAATGAAGAGGAGATACAGGCATCAATGTATCTCAAATGTAGGGTAAATCTACCATTTTCTACTAAAATTATTGATGTATATCCTCTGAAGTTCTAATCTTTTTTTCCACTGCCACAAGTGTAAACTCTAGTTAGTGTGGTGTATTTTGCGAGGGGATGTTAGGTGAAGTGCAGTCTGGCTGTGGGAGGACAGCAGATGTGTGTTAGTGATAGTGGAGGCGTAACAGTGACAGATATTGAGATTTGTCCTCCGTCTTGCTGACTCACTCCCTCACGCGCCTGCTGCTGAATCTGCAAAATACTGTAAAACAAAAAGACACTGATGGGGGTGTAATGTCAAACAGCTGTGTTGAGGCACTTAAATAGCACTCCCTCGTTTCCGCTTTCTCTCTCACCCCAATTCTCTTGTTAGTAGTGCCTGCAAAGGCTATTTGCTTCTGAAAGGGTCAGGAACTGGCACAAACTGTAGCTCAACATATGTATGCTAACTGCTTGGCGAAGGCTCCGACTCAATTCTCACTGTGATTTATAAAAAAAAAAAAATTGATGTAGCCAGAAAAAAATTATGTTTGCAAATCCAGTGCACATTATCTAATGCTGTTAGCAATATAACAGGAATTTGCAAATAATTAATTTTGTTCTGAGCATGTAGAATAAATTTAAGAGTGCGTTAATGTGCCTTTTTATTGGGCTCTCATCACAAAAGAGACAAACCATCTCCATCTGCATCTGTTGTTATCTTCTGCAGTCAATTCTATTGATTGAAGGAAGCGAGATGATTTAACCTTCATGCCAGCAATTCATAATGCATTACCGGCATGTCTGTAAGTTAGCTATAATCAGTCAGACTCTGTGTGTGTGTGTGTGTGTGTGTGTGTGTGTGTTTCACAATTGGTTTTACATATCATTTTTTTTTCAACTGAGGATATCTCTAGATGCCCTCAAAAAAGGTTTTGTCAGATTAATATATATATATATATATATATATATATATAAACCCGTGAAAAGGTTTTTGCCCCCCTTCCTGTTTTTTTTTTTTTTGGCATATGTCACACTTAAAAGATTCAGATCATCAAGCAAATTTTAATATTACACAAAGATAACCCGAGTAAATACAAAATGCAGTTTTGAAATGATGATTTAATTTATTAAGGGAAAAAAGATGTCCAAACCTGCCTGGCCCTACGTGAAAAAGTAATTGCTCCCTAAATCTAATAACTGGTTGTGTCACCCTTTGCAGCAACAACTGCAATCAAGCGTTTGCGATAACTGGCAATGAGTCTTTCACATCGCTGTGGATGAATTTTGGCCCACTCTTCTTTGCAGAATTGTTTTAATTCAGCCACATTGGAAGGTTTTCGAGCATGAATGGACTCTTTAAGGTCATGCCACAGCATCTCAATCGGATTTAAGTACAGACTTTGACTTGGCCACTCCAAAACCTTAATTTTGTTTTTCTGGAGCCATTCAGAGGTGGACTTGCTGGTGTGTTTGTGATCATTGTCCTGCTGCATAACCCAAGTGCGCTTGAGCTTGAGGTCACAAACTGATGGCTGGACATTCTCCTTCAGGATTTTCTGATAGAGTGCAGAATTCATGGTTCCATCAATTATGGCAAGTCGTCCAGTTCCTGAAGCTGCAAAGCAGCCCCAGACCATCACACTACCACCACCATGTTTGACTGTTGGTATGATGTTCTTTTTATGAAATGCTGTGTTGGTTTTATGCCAGATGTAACGGGACACACACCTTACAAAAAGTTAAACTTTTGTCACATCAGTCCACAGAATATTTGCCCAGAAGTCTTGGGGATAATCAAGATATTTTTTGGCAAATGTGAGACGAGTCTTTGTGCTCTTTTTGGTCAGTAATGGCTTTTGTCTTGGAACTCTCCCATGGATGTCGTTTTTGCCCAGTCTCTTTCTTATTGTTGAATCATGAACACTGATCTTAATTGAGGCAAGTGAGGCCTGCAGTTCTTTAGATGTTGTTCTGGGTTCTTTTATGACCTCCTGGATGAGTCGTTGTTGCACTCTTGGAGTAATTTTGGTCGGCCGGCCACTCCTGGGAAGGTTCACCACTGTTCCAAGTTTTCTCCATTTGTGGATAATGGCTCTGACCGTGGTTCGCTGGAGTCCCAAAGCCTTAGAAATGGCTTTATAACCCTTTCCAGACTGATATATGTCAACTATTCTGTTTCTCATCTGTTCTTGAATTTCTTTAGATCGCAGCATGATGTGTTGCTCTTTAAGCATGCTTCACTTTGTCAGACAGGTTCTATTTAAGTGATTTCTTGATTCAACAGGTCTGGCAGTAATCAGGCTTGGGTTTGGCTAGTGAAATTTAACTCAGCTTTCTAAAATAATGTGGTTCTTTCATGATTTAACACGAGGGGCAATTCATTTTTCACGTAGTGCCAGGCAGGTTTGGACAGCTTTTTTTCCCTTAATAAATGAAATCACCATTTAAAAACAGCATTTTCTATTTACTTGCATTATTTTTGTGCAATATTACAATTTGTTTGATGTGAATCTTTTAAGTGTGACATATGCAAAAAAAAAAAAAAACAGGAAGGGGGCAAAAATCTTTTCACGGCGCATATATATCATACAGTTTTGTGCACAAAGTCTAGCTACACTACTGTTCAAAATTTGGGGTCGGTAAGATTTTTAAATGTTTTTGAAAGACACTTCTGCTCACCAAGGCTGCATTTATTTGATTAGAAATACAGTAAAATCAGTAATACTGTGAAATATTATTACAATTTAGAATAACAGTTTTCTATTTGAATATATGTTAAAATGTAATTTATTCCTGTGATCAAAGCTGAATATTCAGCATCATTACTCCAGTCTTCAGTGTCACATGTTCCTTCAGAAATCATTCTAATATACTGATTTGCTGCTCAAGAAACATTTCTGATTATTATCAATGTTGAAGACTGTTATGCTGCTTAACTTTTTTTTTATTTCAAGATTCCTTGATGAATAGAAATGTATCTTTTTGACCCCAAACCCCATAACAATTAGCTATCCAAGCAAGGACAATCGTTGTATTAATTTGTAAATAAACATATTTATGCACAGCACAAAAAAATCAATCAATAAATCAAGCAAGCAAAATTAATGAACGAATGAACGAATGAATGAATGAATGAACAAATATTTTTTTGTCTTCAAATACAGTATTTTACAAATATCTTAACATTCTAAAATCAAGACAAATTTACTTGAGAAGCAAGCTGAACTGTCTTGTTATCTGAGAAAATAAAAAGTATCAAAAATTGGTGAATGTATGCCTAAAACAAGAAGAAAAAAATCTGCCAGTGGGATATGAAAAATAAACTTAATTCAAAGGGAAACCAGATTATTTTTCTGATATTTTTTCTTGTTGATTTTCAAAAACTCAATGTTGATGCATTTTTTTTAGCAAACAAGACATAATATCCTGTCACTTTGCTTCTCAAGCAAATGCTTCTTGATGTTAGAATGTTTAGATATTTGTACTGGAAAACAAGACAAACATACTGAGTAAGAAAATAATTTGTGCACTGTAATTATTACAGATAAACTGTAAAGACTCATTCATATTGATTTTGTCTCTGCATTTGATCAGTACAGTCCATGAACTGCTTGATTGCTAGTAGATGTTCCTAGTTTTGGTTGTAGTAGACTGCGAAGATAACAGTAAATATGGCATCAAATAATTTTTTGACATCTAAAATTCAGCATTTTGTAAATTTGTTGAGTTGCTAAACACATCCAAATCCTATTTCCAACACGTTTTGTCACTGGAAGTCAGCAGCTCATGTTAAAAACAAATGAGCTCAGGTTGTTTTGTACAGTATGTTGCAAAAGGTGTAAATGGATGCAATTCAAATGCTAAGCACATCCCTGAAATAAACCTTTTGCTTTTTTAAGTTAAAATAATTATTTACTTTTATTTATGCATTATTTTTCCCTTAATTTATCTCGAGGGCGTCCCCATCGCCCAACACGCACTGTAAAATATGTCTGCAGTGGCTCCTATACTTTAATTAACGCAATTAATAACTAAACTCTGGGCCCTGGTGAATTATTCACGAATGCTGAGGTGACAAGCCAATGTTTTGCGTTTTGATTTGCATCTCATTAGCCTTGTTTCAATGCCGGCCAACTTCAGTGCCCTCAAAAGACCCGTGTCCCCCCTCCACATCTGCCACGTATCTGCTCATCAACAGGTTTATTTGCCTGTTCTATCGTGAGACAGGCCTGTGCCAGATCACTCATTAGCTGGTGGCCTATGGCGCTGGTGGAAGTGGACCGGGTGCAGTTAATCAGGGATGAGAAGTCTTTACGTCTGCCAGAATTGAGCCCTTTTAGTCATACAAGTCAGCAGTGATCTTCAC
This sequence comes from Schizothorax lantsangensis, assembly GCA_027422415.1. Taxonomy (NCBI): domain Eukaryota; kingdom Metazoa; phylum Chordata; class Actinopteri; order Cypriniformes; family Cyprinidae; genus Schizothorax; species Schizothorax lantsangensis. Next base: position 5,264,830 of record CM049851.1, on the reverse strand, counting down.
TTGTGCCTATAAACCTGACAGGGACTTCCTAGTTTGAAACATTTATGCTGCATAGATAAACTGTTGAATATGGAAGCCTGTTTCTGCCATGGGATAAAAAAAAAGTAAATCAATACATTTTTTGAAAAAAGTAATTGCAACTTTTTATTTCACAATTCAGACCTGTTCTCTCAATTCTGACTTTGTATTTATATTTCAGAGAGAGAGAGAGAGAGAGAGAGAGAAAAACTTTACAAGTTTATGAGAAGATTTCTATTTCAAATTTCTATTCATCAAAGTATCCTGAGAAAAAAAACAAAAAACATATCACCCTTTCCACAAAAATATTAAGTTGCACAACGGTTTTCAACATTAATAATAAGCAGTTTCTTGAGCAGCAAATCAGTATATTAGAATGATTTCTGAAGGTGTTCATGTAACACTAAAGACTGGAGTAATGATGCTGAAAATTCAGCTTTGCATCACAGGAAAAAAACAAAAAAATTATAGTATATATATGAAAGTGTGGTGTTGTGTGTGTGCATATATACAGTATTGAGAACAGAGATTTAGGAGAATGACAGAAAAAAAAGCTCAATAGGGCTGGGCGATATATCTCATGCGATCATGCGCATCTCGTCAGTGTTCCTTGATTAGCTTAATCTCCATCACCTGTGGAGCGGCATTTAATACACAGAGCCGTAGATCACTGACAAGCTACGCAATATCGCGTTCATATAAGGCGATGTCGATACATGCGTAGCTTGTCTTGAACTGGCTGTGTATTGCCGCTCCATTTGAAAACAGGTGATGGAGATTAACTGCTAATCAAGGAACCGGCTTTACTGACGAGATGCGCATGACTATCGCATGCAATATATCGCCCAGCCCTAGCTCAAGATGTTTTGCTTGGTGACAGTCAGATCATAAGATTTATTATGTTTCTTTCTTACTGTGTGATTGTAGACACAGATTTAATTTTTGATATTGGTATGTACCTAGTGCACAAACTATAAAAGACATGCAGCAAACTCATACAACATTTCCCCATGGAGTTCAGCTTCATTTACTCTAAATAAAGCAACTAAACCATGCGCGGCTAAAGACACCAAATTAAATAAGGTAACTCTGGCCTTGATGTGATCATACAGAACAAGCAGCAGAATCAAAAAGAAAAAAATATATATAAATAAATGATAACATATAAACACCTAATAGATCAAAGCGGCTATTTTTGTGTTTCGTGATTAATGAGTCCAGAAGTGCTGTTTTCTCCTCACACTTTAGAAGATCTTCCACCTTGTTAAATCCCAAGGGAATGGCATGGAAATGCAGGGGAAGTATCCTACTTTCCTGAAGTATCTGCCAGTCTGTTCTACTCTTAGATGACCTATTATGAAATTAGTGAAGGGGAAGTGAGCACATTATTCCCTTAGGTAATGAGTCATCCACTATACTGACTAATAATAAAATCAAAACAACTGTATTTGTGAATGCATGCGTAGGCCTACATGGCATATAGATTTGACTCATATTGTCTATCTGACATATAGAAGGGAATAGTTCACCTAAAAATGAAAATTTGATAAACCTGGAATATATTTTGAGAACTTTAGTTCACCTATAGATCCTCTGCAGTGAATGGGTGCCGTCAGAATGAGAGTCCAAACAGCTGATAAAAACATCTCAATAATCCACACCACTCCAGTAAATCAATTAATGTCTTGTCAACAGAAAAGCTGTGTGTTTGTACGAAACAAATCCATCAATAAGACATTTTAACTTTAAACCTTTGTTTCTGACCAAAATACGAGTCCATAACCCATAATAACACTTCCTCCAGTAGGGCTGGGGCCGTAGATCAATGACAAGCTACGCAATATCGCGTTCATTATCGCAGATGAATCGCCTTCGATAATGAATGTGATATTGTGTAGCTTGTCAGTGAACTACGGCTCTGTGTATTAAATGCCGCTCCATCTGAAAGCAGGTGATGGAGATTTACTGCTAATCATGGGAACCGACCGCTAATCATGAGAACAATCGCATGCGATATGTCGCTCAGCCCTATCCTCCAGTGAAAAATTCCATCTCCCTATTGTCCTCTCAAATCAAAATCTACCAACATATTTGTTTAGAACTGTTTTGTTCAGTTTTTTTTTTTTTTTTGGTTGAAAACAGTACTTGGTATGTGCATATTTCTCTTCTAATTCAGACCTTTTCACTGAAGGAAGAAATATTATGGATAGAGGACTCAGATTTTGAAAATAAAAACATCTTAATGATGGATATGTTTCATACAAACACACAACTTTGCACTTCACAAGACATTAACTGATTGTTTGGAGTGTTTTGGATTACTTGTGGATTATTGTGATGTTTTTATCAGCTTGTTGGACTCTCATTCTGACGGCACCCATTCACTGTAGAGGATCCATTAGTGAGCAAGTGATGCAATGCTAAATAATTACGTTTTTTTTGACACTGAAAATACAGTAAAAACAGCAGTGTTGAGAAACGTTATTACAATTTTAAACAACTGTTTTTTATTTTCATTTTATTTTAATATTTTTCAAAATGTAATTTATTCTTGTGAGGCGAAGCTGAATTTTCAGCAGCATTTTCCAGTCTTCAGTGTCACTGATGGATGGATCAAAGAGTTAAAAAATAAGGCAGCAATAATAATATATTTTCATTGAGTGGACATAAAGCACATGGAAGCAGTAGACACACTGAACACATGGAGATCAAATACACTCCACAACAAATAGCTAATACACAATATGGCCTCATTATAGAGAAATCAATTCCATCCATCACTGTCATTTAAATGGCACGTATTTGTTTTCTTTGATTACTTTATATGTTCTAAACAGCAGTCTAGTTCATGCTTCTTTGCTCGGTATCATTTTTCTAATGCCGCAGTGCCAGCTGGCTACATTAAGCCGCGTCTCACGCTGCTCAAGCACTAGTGACCCAGTGTAAGTAAATGTATCTAATGATCAGGGAAGGAAAAGGCCAGCCTACACTGCCAGCAGGGGAACCGAGTTATATTATAGCACAGCACGGCTACAAAAACAATCCCTGACCCAGTTTTCCTCAATATTAATGTCAGTAATATTAAAGAGGTCATTTCATGAAAAAAGCAGACTTGTTATTGGTCTTGGGGAATACAAGTTCAATATACTTTGAAAACCTGTATAGTTTGCAGAACAGAAGTTTTAAAAACGGTTCTGAACTTGTGAACTTTGTCCACAGTGTTCTAATTCAGTGTTTCATAACCCATCTTTCCCTTTTATAGTTTGGTAATGAGGACGAAGTGGGTTCATTTGTACACAGAGTTCAAATTCAAGGATTTTTGAATTTATAGTCCCTCATAGAAACCAAAACTTGTATAAAATGTCATTGTTTGTGAAGTAAATCACCCCTGATTGGTCAAGGACACATGAAATCTGCAAAATCTGCTGCGATGTGGTGCACTATAAACTTTTTGAGCATGAAAAAGTAAATTATGACTCCTTTTGCTGCAGGAAAACTTGAATAACATTTTCTCGACCTCAGGAAAAAAAAATGAATGAATGAATGAATGTTCTCTAAAATATATTTTTGGCCCTTTTTTGTATTAATATATATTTTTACAAATATATAAGCATTTAAAAATATATTTTGCTCTCCATACATTTCAATTCAAGAAAATATATATAATTCATGTCACATTTGAAGAAAAACAAACCGTTGTCTATAACATGTTAGAACATAGTGAATAAAAATCAGCAAGGAACGTATTTTACAATGTTCATAAAAATGAAATTAAATGAAATTAAACATTTTTAATTTATGAATCTAGTTTTGATCTTCTGTAAGATTAGAAATGTTTTCTTGCCCCTGAAATACATTTTGAAAAAATACTTTTCATTGAGCTTCACTGTTGACAATGTATATTTAGCAAATTAGCCATACTGGATCTGGTCTTCAATCTTTATAAAAAAAAAAAATAAATAAAAAGGTATTTCTTAGTGTGAAGAACTTTTTTTTTTTTTTTTTTTTTCACTATAAGAACATTTTGTGCAGTGGAAAGGTTCCACGGATTCATTGAACCTTAGATGCCGATAAAGTCTATGTGTACTGTGTGTCTTTTGGAATCAGCTGTATGTCTAGCTGACTGTTCTGAATGCATTTGAGGATATTTGTTTGTGGCGTGTCTTGGTGATATTTCAGGAGAGCTTGGCTGTGCATCTGTGCAGCGTCTGACGAGTTCTGCCTGACTCATGACTCTCATTGTCTGATTCACTCAGTCACTGATGTCACACATCCCGTCTGTGAAGCAGGCATGAGTTGACATGTGGGACTGCAGACGGTGAGCAGGAGCCCGGCTTCACTGCTCTGACATACTGTATGTCCCTTCTACCCTGCTGCTGAGGATATTTTTAGCTCCCGAGCAGAAGCCCGGCTTCAACAAACAACACACGGTTCTCCAGAGTAAAGCTTGTGGTTATCTGTGTTAATTACATCGTTAATGTCAGCCCTCTGTCTCATTCACTTCCATACATTCTCTCTGACACCCTGCCACTGACTCTATAGTGCTGCTCTAAAACAGTGAGCTGCATTGCTGTCTATATGAGCAGCTGTCTTCTGCATGCTACACAAACAGTGCTGTGCACAAGAGACTCTGACTCAGATTCCAAATATGAATGTTGCTAAACTAACACTCTTATAATTATGTAGTGCACACAACTAAAATCGTCCATTTTTAATTGGATTTAGTTATTTTTGGCTATCTTTTGGCATTTAATAAATATAAACAATATATATTTCTCGTCAACAATACATTTCTCGTCACTCGTCTTCCATCCTGGACGTTTTTTTTTTCTTTTTCTTTCTGTAGGTTCATCACAGTGCATTGATTTCTACATGAGGGACACTGCTTCTGCATCCTTTATATTTTAATATAAAATATTATTAAAATATATTTTATTAATGCTTCTTGTTAGGTGATTTAATAGAGATTGGCAGTGTTATTTTAGTATTATTTATATATTGTTTTCGTATTTATTAATATTTTTAGTTGGCTTTTATTTTTATATTTCCAGTGGTTTTTGTAGTTGTTTTTTTTAGTTCAAGTTTTAGAAATTCTTATGTGTTTCTGTCATTTTCTTTTATTTATTTATGTATTTATTTATACAAGTATATAACTATATATAATTAATGATATAACTATATATATATATAAATTATATAACTATATAGCTTAAATCAACTTTTTTTGTTTTAGAAATTTTAGTAATTCAACTTAAACGTATTTCAGTTATCATTTAAAAAAGTTTTTCATCTGATATTTATATTTCATTTGAATTAACATTTTAATTTTTTTGTTCAAGTTTGTCATTTTTTATTAGTTTTTTTATATTTCTGTATAGCTTTAATTTAAAGCTTACAATTGAGCTTTTAAACCATATTTTAAGAAAAGGGATGAGTCAGAAGTATAAATTATTATATTAATTTAAAACGTGGTTTTGTGGGTGGATTTTCACATTGGTCTAAACAAAAACTGCAGACGGGATTATTGAAAATGCATATTCATTCTCTGCCACTAGGAGGCACTTTTGGAATATCAGAAATGTAGCGGTTTCCCTGGTAACGGCAGCACTCTGCTCATAAATGCTACTTTATCGTAGCATTGAAACGTTTCTTAAGACAGTCGATTCACTTCAAAGATTCATTCATATAAAAACCATGGCGCTCTCACACCACACATGTTCTCACGTAATGAAAAATACATTGCGGAGCAAAGACGACACTGACAATGCTCCAACAGAGCAGGTTACTTTTGGTATGAAACAGTCTAATTTAGTCATTTTGTAAAATTCAAACAATAAATACCATTTTGTGGCCATTTAGTTTATCGTGACAGATCGCTGTTGTGCCTCAGTTCAAGCAGCACCTGAACCAATCATCTCTTCCTCTGTACCAGTTATAGCTTGAAATAAACATGAATGAACATCAGAAGGTATCTTGTTTAACCGCGGAAAGATGTCAATACACCATTTTTCAAGTTCAATCCACTGACTGGTTTGTTTGTCGGACAAAAATGTCAGATTTGGTGTTATGATTGGTCAGATCGCCTGTCAATCAAACTCCCTGCGAAAGGTCAATTCTCCATATTTTGAGAGCGGCTCCCTGATGCGTGCAAATATCTCTCACTATCAAACCTATCTTTGGCTTGTAATTAGGTTGTATATGTCTCTTGGCTCTTGGCTCTATATCATGCTTGAAGAAAAAATTGGTCTCTATTTGCACTTTGAATATTGAAGGAGTAGCTACTTTAATTATGGTTGCACTTATTGTCTAAGGAGACTAAAAAAAAAAACTTATTTATTTTCATTTATACTGTTTTTATTTCTCTGTTGAAGTTCAGGAGGCCACAGAGCTTCAATCAAAAGTTCAAGTAAATCATATTTCCTGTACAGTTTTAATGTGAAATCATTCAGGAGAGAAGCCAGTCAGCTGAGTTTGTAGCAAAACCTTTTACAGTGCTTGTATATTGTTCTCTTTGGCTGCATATCAAGATGCTAAATTAAAACATTTCAGAATGCACCTGCAGACTATTTTTCCAGCCATGTATTTCATTGTTGAGGATTTCTTTAAACTTTATTGTGTAAAAATCTGATCTCGTTCTCGTGAACCCAATCTCGCGTCATCTAGTCTTGTCTTATTGAGCTAAGCATATTTTCACACCACCAATTATTATTATTATTATTATTATTATTTTTCATAAGCTTGACACAATCCATTCTAGAATTGTTTTTGCAAAAAAAGATATGCAATGCTATACATTAGAATTTGGCGAAATGAAGATTAGATCCCTTATATATCTAATTTAGCCAGTAAGGACACTTAGATGTTGCTTTCTAAGCAGAACGTGTGTGATAGTTTAAGCAGATCATTGCAGTGGTGTAGTGGTGCCTGGAGAAGTGGGTATACTCTTAATTTCCCCCGATTTTTTTAATTATTTTTTTAACGCCCAGCAAAGGCCTTCATAAAGAGTGACATGTAAAACTGTTTGCAATTTAGTTCACTCCAAATGGGCCAGTAATATTTGCACACTGTCACTTATTCTGTGCTTTAGTAAGGATTTTAAAAATAATATTATCCACAGAAGAGGTGCAATTTTGAATAAATAATTAAAATAAATAAATAAATATATAAACAGACTGCAGATTTGACATTTTGTCAGAACCTCTAGTAATTGATGCTATTTTGTTTAGTTGTCTGTTCAAATTGTGGGATGGTCTCTACTTGAAAAAAAAAAGAAAAAAAAGTTGATTCCAATCATTTCAGAATGGGGGGACAGAAATAAATATAATAACTTTGCTAATTGACAGATTTTGCTTATTATTATTTATTAATTATTACCTCTTGCTTTTAATTGCGGAAATCAAATACACTTAATGCTATGTGATACCCGGTACAACCTGTTTTGCACATTCCTCTTGCAATCCCAGTTTAATTATTATTTATTAAATCCACAGTGACTGTATTGCACATTTTATTTTATTTAATTGCACTTTTACTCCTTATTTTATTTTTGTTATTTTATCTTTTTGTTTTTTTTTATCTTACTCTTACATTTTATATATCTTCTCTTGTTTATGTATCTCTTTTATTTTATTTTTTTGCACTGCCATTGAGCGGACCTTTGACCTCTTTCTCTGATTATACCCATGATTGTGTATGTGACAAATAATAAAGAACTGAACCTTGAACCTGGACAATAACCAATAATTTATAATATTTTTCCTGTATTTTCCTAATAACTATTTTATTATTTGTTTATATACTACTTTTTTCCCCATTTTTATCAAGAATAAGGCAGAAGATATATTTTATAGCCATATCTATTGCCAAGGTAATACGTCTTAGCACTCATTATTCAGAATCAGATGCTTTTTTATTACCTGATTTGCCAGTGCCATCTTTTTATTCAGGTAGAGATAGCTTCTCAAGCTGGGTTCTTGCAACCGTAAGTTAGTAGCACTATGAGGCGGCTCTGCGCGAGAGAGCCATTCGAGTATAAATGAAACAGAGTGTTTACTCTCGTTCCTGACCGCATCACTGTCTTAACTGGATGTTTTTAGAGAATATTTGCATTTATTCGTTGGATTAGTTACTCATATGCTGGACTGAGATGACAGGACACTACTGAATGAGCGCATGAGGGGATTTAGAAGTGTGTATACGGAATTCAGTCACACGGTATACCCTCCACTACACCACTGGTCATTGACCTTAGTTTTGATGTATGTGGTATTTTGGAAAGAGAGGATGTACGTAATTGATTGGCTAAGTATGGTAGAAGTTCCAGAATCTCGTTCTTACAGCATACAGTTGCCTTTTTAAACATTGTGAGGCTAAAATCCCATGGGCGTCTTTCAGCAGCTGCTGGCTTCTCACCCACCGGCTCTTTCCAGGGGCTGAATGGAGTGAAACGGGGTGACCTTAGTTTTGATGTATGTCTCTCTGTGCATCCATCATTAGATTTACAGGCTCCGCAGGTCTCGAGAGCTCCCAGTCTATTGGATTTATGACTCTCAAACATATTCATGCCCCTTTATTAATACCCTTGCTCCCTGTAGGTGTCTGTGTGTGGGAGTCAGTGCTCTGTGTGCTCTTCTGAAGGTGGAGGGTCATGCCACGTCACTGCTGTGTTATATTTGTATGATAAAGTGCACATCTGCATAATCTCTGCTGCGTACCCTGATGTAGTTATAATGGCATGTTGTTTAATGCAGCTGTTGAGGCTAGAACATGTGAGTGGTGTTTGTCCATGTGTAACTCGTCATTGTGATGGTAAATACTTAAAGTAATAGTTCACCCAAAAATGAAAATTTGCTGAGAATGTACTCACCCTCAGGCCATCCATCATTTGCTCACCAATGGATCCTCTGCAGTGAATGGGTGCCGTCAGAATGAAAGTCCAAACAGCTGATAAAAACATCACAAGTAATCCAACCCACTCCAGTCCAGCAATTAACGTCTTGTGAAGTGAAAAGTTGTTTGTTTGTGAGAAACAAATCCATCATTGTGTTTTAACTTTAAACCATTGTTTCTGGCCAAAATATGAGTATATGATCCATAATAATGATTCATCCAGTGAAAACGTCCATCTCCTGTTGTCCTCTCACATCAAAATCCACCCACATATTTGTTTTAAAGGGGACCTATTATGCTCCTTTTTACAAGATGTAAAATAAGTCTCTGATATCCACAGAGTGCGTATGTAAAGTTTTAGCTCAAAATACCCGACAGATAATTTTTTATAGCTTGTTAAATTTGCCACTTTTAGGCTATGAGCCAAAACGCTCTGTATTTGAGTATGTTGCTTTAATGCAAATGAGCTGGTGCTCCCGGTGAAGAGGGCGGAGCTTCAAGAGCTCAAGCTCCCGCCTTAGCAGTGCTAGCCTTTGCATATAAACATTCCACTATTAGTACAAGCCTGTTATCTTTACAGAAAACATACTCGGTTTAAAAGTCAGTCATCTGATTGTACTGTGCATAATACATTTGCGTTTATGAATTATACAGACAGGGACGATAAAAATAACAACATAGCTGGTCTCATGATGCATGGCATGCTATCACAAACTTTATAAGTCCCACTCGTGATTATGAGCTCAACAAACTCAAGCGATCGACTCACATTGCTTTCATATGCAACTTTTAACCACCACATTCTTATTCATGATCATTCCTGAAGACAGCACCAGTGAAAACAGGCAGAGATGGTAGCTTTAAAATGGTAGAATTTAGAATGGTAGCTTTAGCATCATTAGCCTTACAGAATGCCAAGAAGCTCTTTCAGAAAGGCAATTTGGGGAACAAACACGTGACACTTTGTCTGGATCTGACATTCGTGCACGAAGCTTTTGTATTGATCTCTACACGTATTGGGGACTTTACCGTTTTTTTCCGGGACATTTCCTTAGACAATGAAACTTAACCACAGTGTCCTCAGCGGCTCAGATGGAGGGAGACTCCTATGTTTGTTAGTGCATCCCAAAACACAACACTTGAAGTCCCTCTTTGGCGCTGACATTATATATCTCCAGCAGCTAGAGCAAGTGATCAGTAATGGCGGAGGCGGACCACAGCTTCTCACTCAGGGCTGTGTCTGTGCTTATAGGGCAGCGTCACAAACGGGCGGGACTTTTTCCGCTCGGTGATGTGAACAGAGGGAGAATCTGAAACAGCTCGTTCTGAGAGACTGGTTATGATTATTTAGATTATAAATAAATGAGTGGGTGGATTTTTACCATTATAGGCTGGTTGTTTTCACACACTGCGGCGACACAACTGTGTTCAAACACGTTATAAAAGTGATTTTTGCTGTTTAAACTGTTTTTGAGTGTAAACTATGCTTGATTTGTGCATATTTCTCTCCTGATTTAGACAAGATGACGGCACCCATTCACTACAAAAGATCCATTGGTGAGCAAGTGATGTAATGCTATTTCTCCAAATCTATTCTGATGAAGAGACAAACTCATCTACATCTTGAATGGCCTGAGGGTGAGTAATTTTTTTTAGGCTACTTATATGGCTCATTAAACGTTTTATTGAGAGGAAAAATTACAGAATTCACCTTTAAGTTAGTAGCTTTTGTACTCTGAACTTTGCGCTGAATGTCTGTCAATGTGTTTTCAGAGAAGCTTTACGTTTTCTTAGAATATGATGACAAAAGAGGTCTAATTTATCTCGTGGCCCAGACCGCACTGGGTCTTTGTGATGCTTTACGCTCACTGCCCTCTTCAATTTGTGTGATGTTGAACATCTCTTGGACACGACTGACGTCATCAGAGAAGTCAGTCTCGGCCCAAAGGCATGATGTCCACATTCTGAGTGTGTCACAACCATTAACACTCAGCTTTCAGTGATGACCAAATGCTTTGAGATCATGTGTTGTGTCATGCTGGTGTGAATGACTTTAGCGTAGGAAAATGATGAATCTTTTCCCCCGTAATACAAAATACAGTGTTTGTGGTTAAGTCACTTCTATAAGTAGTACAGTAATTGAAGTAAAAATGAGTCTATATACAGTTTCTGATTGTTATTATAAATTATATTTTGAAAATGTATGTAATATATGTATGTATTAATTTATTCATTTTGACCGTGAGTAGCAGTGTTAAAACTACAATTCAAACCAACATAAAAAACAACATTTTTGTTACTTAAAATAATTGTTAACTGAAATACAGTATTTATTTATTAATTTATTTATTTTAGCCAGTTGTGAAAAGCTAAATTTCTCATTTAAATTTAGTTCAACTTGATGTACAAAAATAACTAAGATTAAAACCAAAATAAATAAACTAGCTAATAAATACTTTATAGGATTTTATATAAAAAACAACTAAAAAATACAAAAAAAATGTGAAAACTTTAACTACAATTAAAATGAAAACAGAAAAATATATATATAAAAATAAAAACGGATTCAAAATACCAACTAAAAACTATTATAGTAAATCGGTGATCATAAACTGAAATATACAGATTTTCAAAAATAGTTGTAGAATTTACTTTGAAACAATTTTCCCAAATTGCTATTGAAATAATTATGATAGTAAAAATAAAATAAATTAAATGTGAAGTTTTGAAGAGTAGAAGAAAAAATATAAAACGTATTTTCTTGTAAAACATGATCTTTGTTTAATTTACATCTTTTGAGAAAATCCGTTTTACAGTATACTGCTTTTAGAAATATTACGGCTTTTATTGGATCAATAAAGAGAAACATGATATTATTATAACTATGCAAAGTGAAGTAAGTTCTGAGAAAAGGCCTGACATAATTGGTTGCTTGTATGTCTAATTTGTTATCAAATAATGCACAGACCCTTCAGACATTTTTAATTGTGATTTAAGTGTCTGAATGCATTTTGTGGCCTCTGCACATTGTATTATGGTGCCAATTTGGGAGGATTTTTATCTCGAGAAATTCTACAAAAGGAGCACAATCTTAAGCTGCCATTAGTGTAGAAATATCATGGTCAATAGCTCTTTTAAATTCAGCATGTTGTCATTGTACGTCGACCCCAAATGCACCTGCTCAGTGTAAGAAAGCGATTGTACTGCGGTATGAAATGTCTATACGACTCATCAAAGCCCAAAAGCTGAAAACATTCTGCCACGGCACATGCTTTTAGTCTTCAATCAGAGCTAAAAGCTTTACATAGAAAGAGAGAAAACTTTTACACTCAATAATTGGCACTTTGTCAAGTCGGTTGAAACATCCTTGACATGTTTCATCTCTGTTGAGCATCTGAATAAACATTGTGTGCTGACAATGTCATGCCTGATTATTGTATTCATATTCCACAAAGTTTTTATATTCAACTCATGCTGTCTGACAGTGAGAACATAAGGGTGAATGAAAGAAATGTATTACTTTATTCTTCTTTTTTCAATTTATAATGGCGTACTGGAAGAAAATATGATTATATTTCAGGTTTCATTTGGTCATTGTCCAAGGCCTCATAAATATACTTTATTTCATTATTGTAAATCTACAGACATTTACTGTTTATTTTCTACACACACACACACACACACACACACACACACACACACACACACACACACACACACACACACGCACACATACATGCAAACAAATGCATTATTTACAGCACAATAAATTACACAGACATTATGAATTGACCTAGTAATGAAAATGTATATGGCCTGGATTTTAATTTACTTAAATTCGTCTCACAATAAGATATTGGCCCTCCTTAATGAAGAGCTGTATCAGTGAAATAGTATATACACAGTCCACTAATATTGGCTCAGATTTTATGTTTAAATTATATTTACAGCTACATTTTACACATTTAAAATTAAACCTATTAAAAATAAAATATAATTAAAATATAATTATGTTTGCTCACACTTTTGTATGTGAGCAGCCTTATAAGTTTTTGTCTTCTTTCTTTCTTTCTTTCTTTCTTTCTTTCTTTCTTTCTTTCTTTCATGGCAACGTATTGTTGTTTTCCCCCATTACTTTAACTTATCAAAATATTTTAACAAGCTTATTTTAAATTATGACTTATGATTATTTTTCAACTTTCAAGTCAATTTAATATAATTTAAATGTACAGACAATTTGTAGCAACTGATTTGTATTTATCTATATTTATTATTTGTATTTATTTATTTATTGTTATTACAATGTAAAGATCTGATTTTTATTTATTTATTTATTTGGTATTACAATGTAAAAATCTAGTTTGTATTATGATGACTTTTTTTTTCAACAACTTAAAACACAATGTCCTTCTACTCTAGCACCATAATTTCCCAGTAGATTTCTGGCATTAATTCTTAGAAATAAATCATGTGGTGAATGAGCCGTAGAAAGGATCCGATTGTCATGTTGTGAATGGGTTTACGTGTCCTCTGGGCTTTTTAATCCTGGATTTTGAATCAAAATCTGGAATTAGATGTAATCCGTGACTTTTTGGATGGCACAGGTACCTCCTGATTTTAAATATGACTCGATGAGATGGAAAGTTCATACTATGACCTCATGCATATATAAAACTGATACAATAATCATTAAACAATTGATATTATGCTCAAATCCTGAATACATTAGCACACACAATCTTATGTACTAATTAGAATACTAAAGCCAGAGATAATTAGTAATATATTTTGCTATTCATTTATATCCACCCCATGTCCACATAATATGCTTGAAATATTTCATCGTTCATTTCTGCCCTCCTCACTGACTCATGATTGTGCATGCATAATAGATCAGCAAATCTCCCATGGCCGTTTTGAGCAGCAGCTCTTGGAGTCCAAACCGGAAACCTGAGCTAGTATTGTTCAGATCTGTCAATATTGGGCTCAAAGCGAGGAGGTGGGGTGTTCTTAATCTACAAGACCCTCTTCTGTGGATCCCCCGCTCACGGGAGCTCAACGCCTGAGGCTTGAATCTCACTCCCCGCTGTGTGAGCATGTTAATCAGCCGCTCGGAGTCTGTCACGTTAGCCTGGCGCTGCTGGCCACCCACCGCTGTGCATTAGTTCTGTAGACACTGGGGTCTGGGGACACTCCGGTCCTTCCTCTCTGCTGCTTATTTATAGAAAAGTTTCAAATTCATCACAAACCAGGCCACAAAACTAGTTCTAGTAGCCCTGGTTCAGATACAGTCATATCATCTGCTTTATATCTAGGTTGTTGGTTCAACGATTTCAGTTTCTTTAGTAGCCAGCATACAGGATTTCACAGTAACACTAATTTTAGGAGGGATAAAATAAAAAAATACAAAATAAATAAATATATATTATTTCATTAAAGTATACAGTTGATGTTTCAAATAATATGATGCACACATACTTTTGCTTTTAAACTTTTGTATATTCCTGACAGCTAAAATAATTAAGTAATGAGGTACAAAATATGAAATACTTGAGCCATATCTAGGCTGTTGGTTAAACTGTTATATGAATGATGACACTTTATCAGGTAATTAACTTACAGGATATCATCATTGCAGTTGGGGCAAATAATAATAATAATAATAATAATATACACATGCATGTATATATTTAAGAAAATAAGTTATGTTTATATTTTAAATATATTTATGTATAATATAAATTATATGAATATAAATATATACATGTAAATATTTTCTAAATATATACTGTATGTGTGTATTTATATATACATAATAAATATACACAGTACACACACATATATTATGTGAACAAAAACTTTTGTATGTGATTAATCGTAATTAATCATTTGACAGCATTATTATTGTTGTTATTATTATTATTATTATTATTATTACTACAAACAATCAAATAAAGAGAGAATCTTTCTTTTTCATTTCATTATTTCGTTAACAATATCAAATTTTTGCCTTTTTTTGGTAAAAGAAATAGGCCTTTAATTTTTAATTTTATTTTTTTCCCTACTTAGAATTTTCCTTTTATTATTTAGTTTTGTTTTAACAGCTAACATAATTAGTTGAGTAATCAGGTATGACATATTCAATAATATCAATGATGAATTATCATATAATAATATGTTAATAATCTTATAATTACTAATAATTACTCTAGTAATTAGTTACTTTACATTGTAAAAAAACTACAC
Source organism: Schizothorax lantsangensis (assembly GCA_027422415.1). Lineage (NCBI taxonomy): Eukaryota > Metazoa > Chordata > Actinopteri > Cypriniformes > Cyprinidae > Schizothorax > Schizothorax lantsangensis. The sequence continues at coordinate 5,249,677 of CM049851.1, read as the reverse complement.
TGTAAAAATAAATAAATAATGTAAAAAAATAACAGATAAATGAATAAATTAATTCATTAATAAAAGAAAGAAAATAAAATGCTATTTCAGAATTTCAAATTTTAATGTTTTATTGCAGATATTATTATTAGTGCAGATTCTTTTAAATTATTTGTAAAAAATTACAAACAATTTTGGTGTGTGTGTGTGTGTGTGTGTGTGTGTGTGTGTGATGTGGTTTAAAAAAATTTGTATAATGACATGGGTATACAGAGGTAAAATAAGGTGTTTTAAGGACACTGCCTATGTCCCCGTAATTCAAAAGCAAAAAACATTAAATTGTGTTTTTTTGAAAATCTAAAAATGCACACAGTCTCCTGTGAGGGCTAAGTTTAGGTGTAGGGTAGGTGTAGGGCAATAGCACACACAGTTTGTTCATATAAAAACCATTACGCCTATGGAGAGTCCCCATAAACCACAAAAACCAACATGTGTGTGTGTGTGTGTAAAAAATTTCATATAAAATAAAATTCAAGCATTGAAGTATCTATTTGATGACTTGTCATGTATTACTTGATTGATATACTTAAGTGTAATGTATATTCTGATTCAACTTTTGATTTTAACAAATATTGTTTCTTACAACTAAAGGAAGAACTGGCTCATAAGTTGTTCATTTGAGAATCAAACTACACTGATCATGTGTCAACACTCAGTAAGAGTCATTTATTCATAAATCGGACTACACTGCATTTTGTAACTAAATAGGTAGATGTTTCCTACAGTTATTTTACGGACCACAGTGTTTTATTGAATCACATGCAATACTCTGATACCAACTACTAACTAGCATGATTTCTTTTGTCACAATGATGTTTGAGTATATAAGCAGGCGATTATTAGTCCGAATAAATCCTAAAGTGCTCCAGATTTTATGCTGACAGTCTAGTACTGCCCTGCACTATATACTCAGTATACTGTGGTTTTGTCTTTACATTTGACATGTTAGCGTTGCTCTATTATTCATGATAACTGCATATATAAAGTGTGTGTTGTAAGATTCAGTTTGAGCCGCTCAAGCTGAAACACTTAACATGTAAAAATGCAGCCAAAACGCACAGATCTTGTTAAATCCCGTAAAGTCTTTAGGATATTCCAGATCTATGACTGATGGATTAAATCTTCACGATAGACTTACACCGCACATCATTACTAATCTCTTCGGCACTTCCATGAAAATTGATTGGGATGTATAGCCCGGGCCAGTAAGTCATAAAGTGCTGTGATTCATTGTGCTCCCGGGACGGCGAAAGTACAAACTCGCTAAAATGTTGGGATAAAAAAAGATTGTCTAATGTAAGTGGGTTAACAAAAAGGCCTTATGAGCCCGCAAGACGGATGCGTTTTACTGCCGTTGAGGCACTTAGTGAGAACTCTATTAAAGTTTTATTTCTGAAACTCCACCCAAGCAGGTAAATCTTCAACATTCCAGCATTCTATAGAGCTTGGCACTGGATGGAGTGCAACTGGAATATGAAAGAAGTAAGAAAAACGAAATCAAAATATTTACAGTTGTGAGCTATAAAGTCGTTGCAAGTTCTATAGTCACATTTATGAGAAATTAAGGCAAAATCTTTCAAATAAATTCACATTTATGACAAATAAAGTTGCAATTGTGAGATTTCAAGTCATATTGTTAGTTGTAAAGTCACATTATGTAGGGTAAATATGTGATTATGAGATATACCATCACAATTATGAGAAATAAACTTGCAATTCTGAGATTTAAGTCATATTGTGAGTTATCATGTCACATTATGTAAGATAAAGTTGTGATTATGAGATATATGTACTGTCACAATTATGAAAAATAAAGTTGCAACTGTGAGGAATAAGATTGAGAGCAATAAAGTTAATTGTGAGTGTCATGTTATCAGTAATAATGTCACTTTTTGTTTAAGTCACAATTGTGATAAATAAGATTGAGATTAGATATAAAGTCCAAATTAAGAGCATAAATATAAACTATTCCATAGAAATGCTCATGGTTTTAATTCCAGACGCAATATTCCAGATGGATCTTGCTTGGGGGAAAAAAAGTGACTCACTCATGACTAAATTAAATTTCTTCAATTCAAGCACATTCTCAGTAAAGTTCTCTCCCTGCTTGAACATGATTGTATCTATAATATTCAATATTCAATTATATTAATGACCATATTTTAATATTAAAATATGGTTACATTTAATAATTTACTTTGAGTCAGTATCTGTTTTACAATTTCGCCCAATGAGATTATAATTTTCTATTAATATTTTGAATCATTTTCTGTTTTCATTTTAATTTTAGTTAAAGTTTTAGCAAATTTGTTGCGTGTTTTTGTCAGTTTTTGTTTTGTTTTTCTTTATGTTTGTGGCTATAGTTTTTTTTTCAGTTTTATTTTAATTTAATTTTTAAAATATTTTTATTTATTATTTATTTATGTATTATTATTATTATTATTATTATTATCAAGTAATGAAAATGGCTTTTTTTTTTTTTTTTTTTTAGTAATAGCCCTGTTCTACACCAGTTTATTTTTTAAGTTACAACTGACCCTTTGTTGTATGTATTAATTAGATGTTCCATATTGAAAGCAATTTTGTATTAAATCCAATATTAGGATCTGGTCTTTACTCCTGGTAACAGTCCTGTTGGCTGACTCACATTTCTGGTACCAGTCATGGCAGGTAGATTTGCAGTAGTTTGTGAGTAAAATGAGCACAAACTGCCCATGATCTCCAAAGGCTTTTTTCCCCTCGTGGCAGATCTGTTGTTGACTCTAATGATGTGGGCTGGTCTGTCGTTCTCTGACTCACTGCCCTCGTTTGAACATGGGTGCTGTACTCGTTCTATCTGCCAAACGAGGCGTTCAGCGCTCTTGTTTAGATTTCAGCATTTAAGGGGCTAATGCAATTAGACAGTTCAGTGATTCTGAGAAGAACTATCTCTCATTCAACAAAAGCCTCGTTTGTATGATTCAAGCCCTCATCATCTTTCAGCAGGTCTCACACATGCGCTCATTTGCATACATATTGTATGATATTGAATTAGCGTTTATTTAGGGGTGATATTGTCTTCACGCTTGCTGCAAAATCATCATTGCTTCTGGAATCTCATCTTTGAATATTTTCACACTTATTTTGTTTATTTGCAGTAATTATTTAAGAACATGATCAGCTGTTGTTGTGTGATTATTTTCTCAAAATATCAGCTGCTAAATAATAAGCCTTTGATATGGGATTTTTGATATGAGATTTGCTGTCTGATCATGTTGTGGTTTTGAAATGCACATTTCAGAGATTATATGGGAATTAGACTAATTTATTGATCTGTAACTTGTGAATTAAAAAAAATAGATTTAAGATAGTGATGTTTAAATAACATAGTGGCATCGGTGGTAAAGTTGGTAAATTTGATTAATTTCTGTGAATCTGTTAAATCTGTTTCAGTGAATTGATTTTTTTGGTCAAAGATTTGTTTGTGACAGCACCATATAAATGAACATGATTAATTTTCTTTTTTAATTGTTATTTTGTGTGTGTGTGTGTGTGTGTGTGTGTGTTTATGTGTATAATAACATGTGACAGAGGTGTGTGAGGACACTGTGTGTGTGTGTAAATTGTAATTAAAAAAAAATATTAGCCTACTGGAGAATAATAAAAATAATAATAAATGGCATCATGAATAATAAATCATAATAAATCATGATTAAAACTCAAGGTTAGGATTGTCTCTTTAAAAGTATTTAAAAACTTTATTTTAAAAAGATAAATAACAAAAACAAAATCTTAAGTTAATTTTACATGTTGATATTGTTGTTAGTTTTTATTCTTTTAAAAACTACCAAAGTATAAAAAAATAATTATATATTTTTATTTTTAAATATACATACTTTTTATTTTATTATTATTATTATTATTACTATTTTTTTTTTACAAAACATTACCACTTACTTCTGTGAAAAGTGTACTGGATGACAATGGATGGCTGCAGATGTCTTTTATTATTTAAACTGATGTAGGATAAAATATGCTGTAAATACTTTGACTTATTTCGTATTGTAATCATATGAAAACATTATCATTTTTCAGACCACCCACTTTTGTGCCAAGTCAAACAAATGCAACAGTTGGGAATTGATGGCGTGTTTGACATTGCTACGGGGAAAACCACCGTCTCCTTAAATGGCAAAGCTTCGTCAGCAACTTTTTGAGTAGCTTATGAAAATGTTAAAGAGCATGGAGCATGGAGAAGTTAATGGGGTCCTTTGAGAATATCTCGAGAGGTGTGATTATACGGGCACAAGACCTTCTCATCACCTGTGATCAGACGAATGAATATACGGCCTCCATTTAACTCCAGCGCTATTGATTACTTTATCTTGCACTGATAAACCATTAAAGCTTTTCATGCAGTTCAAGGGAAGCATTGATCTCCTGAAGACCATTTTCACATTATAAGAGAGAGGTGACGCAAGGCCTGCAACACTCACAAGACCTCATGTTACAAGGCCACTGCAAAGGTTAAGGAAGGTAGTTTGATGTAAGCACTCCAACATTAAATCCAGTGGACCATTTATACCATATCTTGACATTTTTACTGTGACATATTTGTTGCATGTGCATGATCTCAGTAGTAATGGCATATATACATATACAGTAAAGGCATACATTTTTTGTTAACTGAATCAAATAATTGCATTCATATTCATAAGTATCATTGGTAAAAGGAACATGCACATTTTTGTGACAACTTTTAAAATAAAAATGTTAGTCTAAAGTTTACATTTCAGAAGCTTTTAATGTGTTGATATTGTAATTTTAGTGTGTGTTTGTGTGTATATACAGTATATATTTTTCAGATATTCTTGTTAACGCTTAATTGTTTGTTTAATAACAGCATTATTGATAAATTGCTAGATTTGGTGGTCTTTAAAGAATAAGACATTATACTGGATGGATATTTATCATTTATCATTTTAAAATAATATTTTTTATATTTTAAAAATAAATGGCATTTATTATTATTATTATTATTATTGCTGCCTTGGATACGCTCTAAAAATGACTTTTTCACTCAGAAATTGCTAGTAAATGTCACAAAAAATTGCAAAGAAATGGCAAGTATAACACATTGAATTAAACATGAAATTTTGAAGTAGAAAGACTGAAATGTTTTTTATAAAATGTACAGTTTAAAATATTTACAGTGTATATTTGTATTGTAGTTTAATGCTCATTAAGCTATATGGTGTCAAAAAGCATGAAAAAAAATATATACCTATGAATATGCATTAAATCACCCTGGCATGATATATTCTTTCATCTGAGTTGTTGAAAACACTTCCGTAGGGCTGATACTCTGTGAAGTTCTTGGTTTTCTTCTTAATGATCTAGTTACAGGTCCTGGACCATCATAATATTTAATTTATACTTCTATTATGTGAACCTCAGTGCCAAAAAGTCTCAGTGTATATACTGTGATAAAACAAATGGAAGAGTAGGTCAATCTACCACACAGCATGAGAACCAAACTCATTCTGCTGCTTAATGGCTCTCAACACTTTCTGTGTAGACTTAAGCAAGGGTCAAAAGTAGTTCAAGCAAATATTAGCACGTGTGTGTGGTCCGATTATCTTTTCTGTGCTGTGTTCATGTGCATTGTGTTTTTTTTTCTTACAAATAATTGCATAAGTTATGTAAGGCACAATTTATAGTGAGATTCCCATTATCGCAAAATACACTTGAAACGTAGGATTACTTTATCACCCTGTAGGGGTATGTTTTCAGTAATGACCAACTGGCTGTACATTAACTCACTTATTACATGGCAGATTACTAAATAAATACAGTAAGGGTCATTCCATGTTAATAAATAGCAATGAAATCCAAAATATTAAATGTCATGGATGAATATTTACTGAGTAATACACTATTTTGTATTATTGTTATATATATGTATTATATTGATATTTTTACACATAGATTGGTATGTCTATTGGTAAAATCTGTTGACTTCAGCAATCTTTGTTGCATTGTTTGCCAATGGTGACCATTCAAAAATGGGAGAAAGCACTTTTCTCTTTTTCACCCAAAGTTTGAATGGATGTAACTCAAGAAGTATTAAAGACCTCTTAAAGCTGCATCCCGTAACTTTTTTGTGTTCAAAATTTATAAAATTTATATAATAAGCGAGTACATCATGAATCCATTTTCTAAACCATGTTTTTGGCTTATCCTGAATCACTACGGTACACCTTTAATAAGTTTTTATATTCTGAATATTTCAGACTGGTACTGGTGGAACCGCTGCGGAGTAGCCCAGTAACTGTGTGATTCGTCATAGATAAAAACAGAGAGAAGTAGCTCCGGCTACAGTGTTCTTCCACAAGGAGTATGCAGTTCTGTTTATTAACCGATAGAGTGCCAAAAGTTACAGACTGCAGCTTTAATATTCTTTTAGATTTTGGTTCTTGAAAAGCTTTTGTTTTGGTATCTTTAGTTTTAAGGCCCTATATGGTTCAATTCCAGAGATATTGGGATCTCAATATGGCTCCAGGAGTAAATTATTAAATTGTACACACATCCTTTTAGATAATCATTTTTAATAAACTTTTATTTTTGTTATCTTTATTTTTAAGGACATATATGGTTCAGTCCTATAGTTATATGGGGATCTCAATGCAGCTTCATGTCCAAATGGCCACATTTTACCCATTTTCAGTAAAGGTACCCACCAATCTCTCCGTAATAATAAAATAATGATGCTGCCATCCTTCTAAAGTCATTTTTGACTTTAAAAAATGACTCTATTTAACTTTATTAACCCCCCCCCCCCACCCCCCCCGACAAAATACTGTATTACTCAGTAAATATACGTCCATGACATTTAATATTTTTGCTTTATTATTCATTTATGCATACAAAAAAGGGGGGAAAGAGAAAGAGAGAGAGAAAAGAGAGCCGTGCATTAAGTTGCTTTGAAGAAGAATGAAGTGGAGAAATGTGGCAGCTCAGGAATCAGACCCAACCTTGATATATTGTCACTCTCAGGAAAATAACTTGCCAAATGAAATAGATAATGGATTGCAAACAGAATAAAGCAGAGACATCGAAGTTTGCATTATTCTGGCAAAGTGAGCGAGGTCAAGGAATCAATGCCTGCCCAACCCCTCGTAAATTTCGTCTGGTCCACTGATCACATGCATATAGATGTCAGGGACTCTTAAAGGCCCCGAATTTAAATTCTCTCAAGCATAAAAAACATTTACATTTTCCAAACTTCTCTAGACCTTGTGTACAAGATTCAACTTCGGGACTTTTTGGAGTCAAATGCACTAATGAACAGTGTAAATTGAACCAGTGAACAGTGTAAAGAAAGTGTGATCTGTTCAGTTTAATAGAGTACAATGTTTTGTAAGATATACAGTTGTGCAATATACAGTTTTTAGACTTTTTTTAAATATATATTCAGACTAGATTTTATGAAGGCAGCAGTTTGGTTGCCATAGTTCATGGATGCATACAGACTCTTCTGTCTCCTATTAACCTCCATTTGGCCTCTTCTACTGATTTAGAGTTAGCTGAGATGTTCTTATGATTAAGATTTTAGAGGAATTAAAAGAGCTGACCTCAGATTTCCCTTTAAGGGCAAAGAGTTGCCGTATATCAGCATGAGATGAGGCAGGCTGAATGTGAGCAGGGCTGCTGTCCGTGGTGCTGATTCCTCACGCTGGTGCTGAACCAATAGATCCTGTTATTTCTCAACATTTCTAAAGACAAAACAATAGAGGTTTGTTAGCATTTTGTTCGTCTCATAGCTTTGAGGTCATCTTTAGCTTAACAACCCAGCTTTTATGTAGAATGTCATTGTTTTTGGGCAAAAGTTACAAAATGCCAATAAATTCTCACAATGAAATAAAATACATAAACTGCAAAAATTTTAACAAGCAGAATTGAAATATTAACAAATGTCTTGGATTTCAGCAGATAGAATAAAATACCTTGTGGCCAGCATGTTTATGCTTGCTGCGTGATCCCATGTTTAAACCCATAAAGCCTGCTGCATCATATTTTAGACGCACCTCTAGATTATTAACATAATCAAAACTTTGCTGAAAACCTGTTGTACACAATATACTACATGCCTTCTGTCATCTGATTGATCGTTTAGACTTTTTTTTTAGCTAGTAAAAGCCCTTTTAGTATAATTGTAAAAATGTCCACCTTCAAGTTGTGGTTGACATCTTTTTACTATGAAATCTTTACTTATTTTTAAATGTGAACATTTGAAAAACTTTTATATTGTTAATAATATTCCAATATGAACACTTACTGAACTGAATAACTTAGGTTTGTTTGATTATCAATTGCATTACATGTTTTGAAAATACAGAGCTCATAACTCTAAGCATTTAAATATCATCTTACTAAAACATTATTTGGAAATATATAGAATGACAACTGAAGTGTGTATGCTGTGTAAGTAGTCTGCTGTATTGTTATAAAAATCTCATTGATTTACATTACAGGCATCAATCATGCATACTGCATCAAATTACTTATTTTGCTCAGTTTGAGCCTTTGAATAAAAAATTTTTTGTTTTTTTTCCTCTAGTATGAGCTCTATATTCTCAATATATAATAATATTAAAAGCCTGTATCATGATGCTCAACACAAAACACATGCAATATGTATAGCTATATTTTTCTAAGTGATTTCATATGTCAGGCTTTACAGGGTTAAAACAGTTTTGGTTATATATGTTCTCCTACCTTTCATATTTTTGTTCATGGTTGTCAAGGATGAGGGCATGAAGTCATGCTGACTAGTTCTACCAAGTGACAGATGGATTTATGTCAAAATACTGCAGAGTTTGACTGGAAGCTCAGCCTTTGACATCCACAACAAATGCACTGGATGGAATTTGTACAGTTTGAAAGCATCTTCATTGTTTTTGTTCATGCATTCTTAGGAAAATTGGTTCTAAATAGTACCAAACTGGGGTTCTTCAGCTTGTTTAATACTGTAAAGCTGCTTTGACACAATCTGTATTATAAAAAGAACTACATAAATAACAGTGACTTGACTTGTCTTGACTTATTACAATAGCAGAATCCTTTTTGGTGCTAAATAGATCCCTTTTTATAAGGTTCCATGAAGAACCATGCTTTGAAAGTGCTATATGGGACCTTAATGGTATTGTAAATAACCTTTTAATAATAGTTTATTAATTTGTTTCATTAATATTAATATATTTAGATTATTAATATTAGTATTATCAATATTTTTTATGTAGAAACTTTTTTTTATTTTTTTTTGACTGGGTATGTTTATGCATAAATGCAAGTAATATATATAAAAAAAACAATATAGATCATAAATTCAAGAGAATTTATAGGAAACCAGTTACAATTTGAAAGTTTAAATTTATAGACATTTAAGGTGGCTTTGACAGTTACAGATTTGAAAAACAAAAAGGTGGGAAAAAGAACCCTAAGCTATAACACAAAGAACCCTTTCAGCTTAAATGGAATCTTCAGGCTGATTCACTACACGTAAAAAAAAAAAAAAAAAAAGTGTGGTATAAGTGATTAGCCAGACATTAGCTATTTAAAAACACCATATTCCAGAACAAAGACATTTACCATTTTTTCCAGCCCAGAATGAAGCAATTGTTACTTCATTTGTGTCCAATAGCACACGAGGTGGCTGCGTATAACTAGACGTCCCTGTCAAGCTCCGCACCTTCTCTCTCTGACGCCTGCGCCATTAAAGGGATAGTTCACTTTGAAATTAAAATTTGGTATCTATCAGCTTACCCCAAGGGCATCCAAGATGTAGGTGTCTTTTTTTCTTCAGTATATCCAATTTTGATGTTTTTAGGTCAAACCGTTCTAGTCTGTCAGTCATATAATGGCAGGTATAGGTCACTGTCTCTATAAGAGGGAAAAAGAACATGCACAGAGAAATCCAAATTAAACAATTCCCCATCGTAACTACACATTGATGGCCTAAGACACGAAACGAGCGGTTTGTGTGAGAAAACGAACAGTATTTATATCGTTTTTTACCTCTTGTACACAACCATGTCCAAGTGATCTGAGTGCGCACACACATCCGGTGTGTGACGTGTGTGTGCGCGCGCTCTGGCTCACGCTGCATTCGCACGGGGCGTCGGCGTCAACGCTTGACGGAGGGCATGTCTGAAGCGTGGTGCTGACGCGCCGTCATAGTTACAACAACCAATCACATACTTCTCTGGTGTTGCATGAACGGGATTGGGTATTTGCATGAGGCGATCTGATCGGCTGACGCCTCCGTTGACACTTCAGACACACCCTCCGTCAAGCGTTGACGCCGACGCCCCGTGTGAATGCAGCGTGAGCCAGAGCGCGCGCACACACACGTCACACACCGGATGTGTGTGTGCACTCAGATCACTTGGACATGGTTGTGTACAAGAGGTAAAAAACGATATAAATACTGTTCGTTTTCTCACACAAACCGCTCGTTTCGTGTCTTAGGCCATCAATGTGTAGTTACGATGGGGAATTGTTTAATTTGGATTTCTCTGTGCATGTTCTTTTTCCCTCTTATAGAGACAGTGACCTATACCTGCCATTATATGACTGACAGACTAGAACGGTTTGACCTAAAAACATCAAAATTGGATCTACTGAAGAAAAAAAGACACCTACATCTTGGATGCCCTTGGGGTAAGCTGATAGATACCAAATTTTAATTTCAAAGTGAACTATCCCTTTAAGGAGATCCTTGTATACTGAAGGCTTAAATCCTGTCCTTTAAATAAAACAACAGTTACCCTTTTACCAGCTGATCCGTTCGTACAAATCCTTCGTTTGAGCAGATAAGCCGTCGTGTTTAAACCGACACAAATCTCGCCATCTCATCACCTACATATACGCCGCAGTGTACGCTCGCTGACCCCTGCGCTTGATACGAGGATTATTCAGCGGGCCGTAACCTTCCGGCGCTATCCGTTACCCGCTATCAGTCGGCTGATCTGTTTATGCAGTGTTTGTTTGTTAAATGTCACATTTGTTACATCAGTGCACAATTATCATGTGTCGTCACAGCCTTATCGGATTTCTTTGAGACGGACGGTGGGACGCCAATGACAAACATTTATCTGCGACGCGAGCGGAGTGTTCAAACTGCTTCCTCTGGATTCATTCCCAAACAAAGCCAATTGACTCTCATCAGCGTCCCTTTGAGGACGGGGCCGAATGGGAAGAAAGCGGTGCAGTAAATTAAAAGTGCACGCAAGAGTCGCACCTCGCCGCCGGTAATTGAGTGAAGCCTTCATTCTTTACACTTCATCTAGCATGGAGATATTCAGGGTCTCCAGTCTTATTAACATGCAGCATCAGGGTTTTTTTTCGGGAAGCGTCTCGTGCACGTGTGACAATCTCAAACAGTGGAATCATTCTTCGGTGACCAGAGCTAAATGAAATCATCCGAATGGGAAGGCAGTCCTGCAGTCCTCTTGTTTTATAGCTTGAGTTGGGGTGGATCCAGATGGATAAACAAAACCTTGTAAAACAATGCAGAAGTGTGTGAGCCGGGTAACAATAGGCTGACCTCATTGGCAGGTCTGTCGCTGGCAAGCAGGAGAGAGGTTTAATAGATAGCATTGAGTCTTGATAAAGGTCAGGTTGTGTAAAATGTCATTTACATCTCAAGCAAGCAAGTTTTCTCAGTGTTGTGTGTCATCTGTCTGGGACAAATTGAAAGGGAAAAGACTGTTTTGGTTTCAAGGTGTTTTTGTACAGGATTCCAAAAGTATGCTAGTAAAAAGGTTTTGTTTTTTTCTTAGCACTGTCAAACGATTAATCGCGATTAATCGCATCCAAAATAAAAGTTTTTGTTTAGATTATATGTGTGTATACTGTGTGTATTTATCATGTATATATAAATACAAACACATAAATGTATATATTTAAGAAAAATATCTTATGTTTATATATTAAATATATTTATATATAATATAACATATAAGAATATAAATATATAAATGTATATACATGTAAATATTTTCAAAATATATACTGTATGTGTGCGTATTTATATATACATAATAAATATACATAGTACACATACATATATTGTTCAAACAAAAACGTTTAATTTGGATGCGATTAATCGCGATTAATCATTTGACAGCACTTTTTTTTTTTTTTTTTTTTTTTTTTTTACTATTTTGTACTTTGGAAATAAAATTTAACTTTTTATTACAAATTACACCATTGAAACTGCCAGTGAGTTTGGACATGCAAATGCAATTATCATTCTACAGAAGGTGATTAATCACAATTTGACTTTTAATATATTTATAATTAAACAATTATATTTAATAATTATATAATATAATAATAATAATAATAATAATACATAAATGTAATTTAAAAATTTGTGTGTATATACAGTCAAACCACAATTTATTCAGACACCTTCAACATTTCTCACATTATTAGTTTATTCGCTATAGTTTAGAAAATGGTAGTAAAATCTGACAAGAACAATTTAGAGTTAGAACACTGTGTCAGAACACAAGTACACAATTAGATAATACCAATTTATGTCAACCAATTACCAATTCAGTCTGTGGTGTAAAAAGGTCAAGGTATGAATATTTTTTGGGTATAATATGTCACAGTTTACTTTATATATTTTGTAAATTTTGCTTTTTTTTAAAAGATGTTTTATTTATTTATTTGTTTGTTTGTTTTATTTTTATTTGCATGTATAATGTTGTTTGTATTATTTTGTTTTCATTTACTAATATTACAAAATGCCAAAATATTTAGTCAAATATTTAGTCAAAATAAGTAGTTGTGTTCAGACATATCACCAGTGTACGTTATCAGCAAAACTGTAGATTAGATACATTGAAAAAATAGCATTTACCGAAGTTTGTAGTGTTTTGTGTCTTTTGTTGCATTAATGACAGCAGCACATGATATATGAACAAAACCTGGTAATCATGTTCTCCAACACAGAGAATGTTCCAGCGCATTAAGCTTCAATGGAATTCACTTTGATTAATGACTGTGAAAAAAGTGCAGAATCTAAAATTCTTCTTCTTCATTTTACATTTTACATCCAAAAGTACAAAGGCTTTAGTTTGATCCACAAAACCATGACAAATGTAAATGCAGACCTTGAGCCAAAAACTCATCACCAAACACCAATGACTTGTGGGTACAGTCATTTTAGACACTTCCAAAACTGTTGCAACAGAGATGTAAATACAATTTTTAAATACATGAATTATGTTCCTATTGTTGTTGCCACAGATTTGGAAGTGCATTTTTCTGTTCTAAAGAAGGGGGTGTCCCAATACTTTTGTTTATATAGTGTATGTACAAGTCATTGGTGTTTGGTGATGAGTTTTTGGCTCAAGGTCTTCATTTACAGTCACACCAGAGGTTTTAAACTGGGATTAGGACTTGGTTTTATGCAGACCAGTCAAGTTCTTCCACACTGACTGAATCAATCATTTTCTTTTTGAACCTTGCCTTATACACAGAGGCATTGTCATGTTAGAATAGAAAAGGGTCCTGTCCAAACTGTTGCTATAATATTAGAAGCACACAATTTCCTAGAATATCATTATATGCTTTAACATTAAGATTTGTACTCATAGAAATTACTAAAGTAGTCAAACCTGTTCATTAGAAGGGGGTGACCGGACCAATACTTTTGGCAATATAGTGTATCTGCAGCCTGTTGCAATTGAAAGCATCTCTTGATTCATCCTGTAAGTGTGATGATATCATGAGCGGAGAGAGGCAGTGTGCTGTTAAGTGTTAAGTGTGCTGTGCAGAAAAGAAAATCTTTCAACCTTTCTGTGAGAGGAGAACAGTGGATAGCAGACTCACTTATTAATCCTTCATAACACAAAAATGTCAACATAAATGTCATATCTTGAAATACGGCCCAAAGTGCAGAACTCTGCTTTTTGACTCTGCCCTCATACGGCCGGTCAAAAGGGCATCTTTCACTGATGGTTATTATCTCTTCTATAAGAAAAAAAACAAAGAGAAAAGGTGAAGGAAGTTTCGGGTGAGAACAGAAGGGAACACGCTGAAAAATCAAAGACGGACGCTCAGGACAACAGAAATTAGATCAAAGCTGTGATGACACTGGGCCTGACAGGCAGACACGACACAATATCCATATGGATAAAGACCAGGATATGTGCATAGTATGAGAGATTTTACAAAAAAAAATCTATTGTATGATCTCAGAAGTATTAGGAGATCATACACATTAGTGAGTATTTATTTGATGTTTCTTGAAAATTGATGAACTTGAAAATGATTGATATTGGTGATTTATACTGAAGGCTTTATAGCCTTAAAATCTGTATCCTTATGTAGTCTCATAAGCTTCCAAATGAGCATTAAAATTGTGAATGACACTAATTTTCAGTGTCAGAGTCACTGCCATGATTCTAAAATTGTGTTGGGTTGTTGCCAGGGTATTGATATGCAGCTGTTATATTATATTATATTATATTATATTATATTATATTATATTATATATATTATATTATATTATATTATATTATATTATATTATTATATTATAAATAGTAGAATACAAGTATTTACTTTATTATTATTATTATTATTATTATTATTAATATAATTATTACTATTTTGTTATATTTTTAATTCTACATATTAAATATGTAATTGTGATTTAATTATCTGCTGTAGAAAGGAAATATATAATATAATATATAATAGTTGTATAAGTATTTTAATTTATTATTATTATTATTATTATTTAGTTTAAAGGGGACATCAGATGCCCATTTTCCACAAGTTGATATGATTCTTTAGAGTCTTCATGAAAGGTCTATAACATACTTTGGTTAAAATTTCTCAATGGTAGTGTAAAACAACACCCTTTTTACCTTGTCAAAAACAGCTGTGTTCACAGCGAGCTGTTTCGATGCATGGCCCTTTAAATGCTAATGAGCTTTGCTCACCCCGCCCCTCTCTTCTGTGTGTTGACTAGCCGTACTGTTTACATTTAGCCGCTGCCACGGAACTTGCTAACTAGCACATTATTAGGAAAGGCAATTTGCAAAGATTCATAAAAAAACCTTATACTTCTTCTGTAGGTGAGGCTGGATCACAAATGATTCGCGCGAACATAGATGCATTTAGGTAGATCGGGGGTGCATTCCCTTCAAAACAAAAGTAATCCTCTGCGTCTTCAGCGGCTCAGATATCGGGAGTAAATGACGACTGCTATGTTCAGTATTACATCCAACAACAAAACACCTCAATCACCTAGGAGACATTCTTGTCTATATCTGCTCCGGCGTCAAACAATGGCGGACTGATGACCGATCACTCAGGGCGAAGCTATGATAAAACGGCCGTGTCAGTCAACAGTTGTGGGAGGGGCCTGTGCAGAACTACGAGAATCTGTGAAGTGTGAACAGCTTGATCTGAGAAAGTGCTTATGATTTGTGGTGATTTAAAAAAAATAAACACCGGGTGGATTAGCCTATTTGTAGTTTCCGCATGAGAGCGCCCTCTGGCCTTCGGATGGAGATTTACTACTGATCACAGAACCGTGCTTCACTGACAAGATGTGCATGACAATCGCAGCTTTTGCCTAATCATGATTGCGATTTCGTTTCGATTAATCGAGCAGCCCTAGGTATAATCTTCAAAGAAACCTAAAGCTCTTATTGATTATTCACAAAAAAAGAAGAAAACAAAAAAATCTCATTGTTTGTTTTTAGACATTATACAATTACACAATTTAGCGGTTTGTACAGGTGTGTTTCACTTTGAACTTGAAAATGATTGAGATGCTAGAATGATCAGGGATTTGTATTTGTATATATATATATATATATATTTAATTTTATTTAATTTTCTAATTTCTTTCTTTCTCTTTTTTCCCCTCCGCTATCCAGTATTGGGTTTGATCTTATTGATCTAATTTGATGAGAATGTTTGAAGCTCATAATATTAAGATTATCTTTGACTTTCTGAGTTTGAGACATTATTAAAAATCTTTTCTAAAAACTCTAGAGGAGGCACATGTCAGATTATCAGGGGCTTTTTATCACAGGATAAAATCCGAGAAGCAATAAATGTAAGAGACAATTAAAATGACCGTAAATGTATTTTGACTCGCAGCACATTCCTATAATAATAAAATGGATTGTGTACAGCTGTCGTACGCCTCCTCAGAAAACAGCTGTAGAAGTTATTAATGCATCTTTACTGTTTAGTCACAAAAGGCAGAAAATGCACGTCAAAGTTAAAATGCAAATTTTGTCATTATAATGAGGCCTGGAATCTCATGAATATTATAATGCCGTGTCACTGTTTTCTCAGGTCATTAAAACTGAGGTGAACACAGGCCTGTTGAAACAATTAATCAAAGGAAAATGCATCATATTGCCTTTTTCCTTGGCAGGATTTCCTTCTTAATGAAATAACTAAGCGGGTGGTGATGGTTTGAAGGTATTGTTTGTATATAAGGCAAACTGTCTGGAGTTTATCATCAAACCCTTAAGCTGCTAGTCACATCCCACGGGACTGAAAGACAGGAAGCTGTAATTAAACCTAAATACAGGCTTGACGTGAAGGTCTTATAAAGCCGGTGGCTGCATTGTTTCCTGTTTGACCCACAGGAAGGTTTTATTGCTCAGGGATTTACCTTTCCAGAGCTCAGGAGACGCGAGGAGCTGTTTCATTAAAGTGTCATTCTCAGATGTTTCTCCTAAACATGCTTGAGAGAAATAACAATAGTTGTCATACAGTAAGAGGAAAGAGCTCTAAAATGAGTGTGGACAGATAGCAGCTCAAATCACTTGATCTTTGAAGAGAAATGAGTTCATATTGAGATCTCTGACTTTTGCAGACTTTGGTATATTGACGAATCTTGACAAAAGTACAGTTTGTCAATATTTTATGAATCTAGAGGAGAGATTTGAGTTGATGGGAATCTTTTCTCAGGAGAAAACTGTGATTATTCATCTACTGTAGAAGGATTAATATAATATAATTAGTGCTGTCAAACGATTAATCGCATACAAAATAAACGTTTTTATTTGAATAATATATGTGTGTGTACTGTGTATATTTATTATGTATATATAAATACACACACATACAGTATATATTTTGAAAATATTTACATGTTTACATGTCTATATTTATATTCATATAATTTATATTATAAGTAAATATATTTAATATTAAAAATAACATATTTTTCTGAAATATATACATGCATGTGTGTGTATTTATATATACATACTAAATATACACAGCACACATACATATATTGTGTAAACAAAAACTTTTATTTTGGATGCGATTAATCACGATTAATCGTTTGACAGCACTAAATATAATATAATATAGTATAATATAATATAATGTTTAAAATATAATATAAAAGCTTTTTATTTTGTTATAATAATAATAATAATAATAATAATAATAATTTAATTCTACATATTAAATGTGTAATTGTGATATAATAATTTGCCGTATAAAGGTTACATTATATTATATTATATTATAAAAGTATTTAGGTTGATGTTTAATTGATTAATTGTTTAAATATATATTTAATTCTGCATATATTAAATGTGAAATTGTGAATAATCATCTGCTGTAGAAATATTATAATATTATATAATATAATAAATTGTAATTGTATAACATAATTGTAGTATAAAAGTATTTAATTATTATTTTAATGATACATATATATGAGTGGATTACAGTAGTCTAAATCTACATTACAGTAGTCTAAATGTATCTATAAATACATTTATTTTATTATATAATTCAGTATATGAGTATTTAAAACATATTATTATTATTATTATTAATAATAAATATACATAAATGAGGAGATTATAGTAGTGTAAATCTGATTATTAATCTAATAGAAAATATCAATAATAAGTATATAGCATAAAAGTATGTACACTGGTTTTATTTATTTATTTATTATTAATATTAATATTAATTACATTCAAATTATATGTAAATGGGTGTTAGGTCAATGTAAAATCTGGATCCTAAAGCCATACCAGCTGAGCAAAACTCTACAAAAACCAAGCACTAAAATCTGGCATTTCTACTTTTTGGTACTTAATATTTCCCCCCTCATTTTCCCTTCCCTCACACTAAGGTTTACTGTGTGCTTCGTTATCCAGGAAAGAATCAGGTTTTTTCCCTTGTTCAATTATTCACTATGCAGTCACAGACAACCATTAAACTTTCATGGGTGGCAATTTGGAGGTAGAGTCAGGCCTGCAGTGATGCACGTGTGCCGGATGTCTGTGCCAGGACCACGTCTGACGGACTGAGACACGCTCTGGCATGTTGAGAAAAATAGATAACACTTCCCGACCTGACAAGTGTTCTCCATGTCTTGGCACTTGCACGCCTGTGGCAGCGAGCGGAGGCAATGATGTCTGAAGCTGGGAGTGAGAATCATGGTACGTGTGTGAGCTTTTACAGCCAATTCCTCCACCCACCTCTGCAGGAGCTGAAAATAAACACTTAAATAAATAAAAAATCCACCGCTGACATCACAGCCCCACAAAAGATGAGCGATCGCTTGACTGAAAACATGTCTGCTTGTGAGTCAGATGTGCTTCTCATCTGGAAAGAGGGAGGATTTTCCCCGGATCGAGCTAGGCTTCACTTGAGTCGTGGGTGGGATTTTATTTTTCTTCTTGTTTATTCTTTCTTCTGTTGTAAGTCGATAAACCAACGACTGCACTACATACTTGAAATTTATTTTTAATACACCTAAAATATATAAAAAATATTTTTAAAAAGTCTTTTGATGATATTTTAGCTACATATGTTTTTGTATATCTCATATTTACATGCATTCCTTCAGCAGATGCTTTTATCCAAAGCAACTTACAAATGCAATAAATAAGTGCACAACAATAATGCAATATAGTAAGTGATTGATCATATGTACATATATCTCAAATATCATCAATAGACTTATTTTTATATTTATATTACATTATTAAGATTGAGATTTATACCAAAACAACTATTTTATTTTGTTTTATTTGATTGAGCATTTCATTGTGTAAAATGAATGAATGAATATCATCAAAATACATTTTTTTGATATTATATTATTCAATTATTTATTGAAGGTCTATTAAAAAGAGATTTCAAGTATTTAGAATGCATTTATGTATTGTGTGTATTTATAATAATATATAATATTAATATTATATCATAATATATAAATATGAATATATAATATATTAGATTTTTAATAAGATTTTTGTTTTGCTTTCCACAAAACAACTATTTTACTTTATTTGATCACCAATTGTTGTAAATTCTGTGCAAATTTCTGTTTGTGAGTTTGTGAGTATTGAGTAAGTAAATAAATAGATAAATAAATAAAACCATATTTTGTATACGCCAATAAAAAAAAAATGCTGATAAATAGCCTAATAATATTTAACTACATATGTTTTGGTCTTTGACCAGATTGGGGGTTAAGATGGACATTTTGTATCAAACGTATGAATTGATTCATTGTAATGAACAGATTAAGCTAATTTATGGAAATGAATAAAACTTGCAAATTCAGAGTTGACAGTGATCAAGAAACAGTGTTTGCAAACCATTTTTCTTCCTTAATGTGACACATTTAACACGTAAAACGGGATATTCAGTAATACTGGGCTGTCCTTCAGGAATTGATTAAATGACAGGTAGTTGGACGAGAGGAGTTGTCGGCTTGATGATGTCAGCAGAAAAGGAAAGTCATTTGCAATATCATACAGTATTGAATGTTCAGTATATCATCCCATTCAATGACATTCTTGTCAAACTTGCACTGATTCTCCATTAAACCACGTTTCACAGAAAACATGTTAACTTTCTTTTTATAGTTCTAGCGATGTCAAGTTTTGCTTTGGGTTTGCTGGATGGGTTTCTTGTCGTTTGTTTGGTCTCCAGACAGAAGATTCCCCTTCATTCAAGGACGTAACAAACGCTCTGCAATCATGCCCTCCATGCTGCATTCCTCCAGCCTTCAGAATGGAAAAGAGTGGCATGAATCAGGCTGTGTGGGCCGACTAACAGCGTTTGCCCGAACAAATAACTCCCACTCACAGCACCTTCACTTCTCTGTCCTTCTGCAGACGCAGGGAAGCTCAATTAATTTCCATAACATGCACAAACACACACAAATAAAGAGACAGATCGAGAAGAATAAATATATGAATGATCTAAACTCTGGGAAATGCTGTTTTGCTTTTGAGAACAGCAGAAGTACACCGGTGGAGATTACACAAGGAAATGTTTGCCAACGTTCAATCTGATTCACTTCTCAACTGAGTTTTATTGCTCAGATGTTGCTCTTTCATAGCTCACGAGTCTAAAAGTCTTATAATGTCCTTACACCAAAACAATGGGTGTAGAAACTATTTTCTGAAATTGCTATTAAAAAAGTAGAAAAACTGAAATAATATTTTCTTGTAAATCAAACTCCAATTGTCTTTAATTTACAACTTCATATTGAGATCTGCTGGTTGTGACTGATATTTTGGCAAATCTGTGTGCAGGTTGAGACATTAAGATCTTTTTCTGAAACTTCATTTGCATTCAGTCTCATTGCTGTTTTTGAGGAAAAAAAAAATATTAACATTAAGTGCCCCTGTTATGGGTTATGAAAGGTTCATATTTTGGTTTTGGGAGTCCCCAGCAACAGGTTGACATTCATGCAAGGTCAACACTTTTATTGTCTTATAATATGCATTTATTTTTACCTTACTTGCTCAACGACTCCCAAATGATTCTCTCAAATATTCATTTTTCCAAACCCCTCCTTTGCGTGACGCTAATCTGCGGTCATTGGTCCGATTGGTCGATTTAATTTCCTTTTCATCTCGCCTGTAACGCCTGATAAAGCAGAGTTTGTGAGTGCAGTGCTGCTTTGTGTACAGCGTTACCGGGGAAACAGCTATTTTACCGCAGCACCTAGTGGCAAAGAATGAATTTGCATTTTCATTCAGACCAACCTGAAAAGACCAACAAGTGATGGGGCAATATGCTAATGTTTCATGTTGACATCAACATGAAACAGCTTTGGCTTTGGCTTTTTTCTTCCTTAATGTGACATATTTAACAAGTTAAGAAAGAAAAAGAAAGAAATGAAGAAAGAAATATTAAAAACTAGTTCAGAATATGAGTCAAAATATTAATAAAACTATAATAGTTAATCAATGTGTTGAATAAAATAGCATTGCATTAAAATGATCTCATTTGTGTTTTTTAGGTTTCCCTCAGGTTGTATCCATTAGAAAACAAAGCAAAGCAAACCGACAAAATGAGCAAAAAAGGACCTTGACTGACATTGAATGTGGGGCCTGAGCCACATCTAGAGATCAGAATATCACAGAGATTTCAGGTTAGTAAAGACCTGAGACCAGTGCCAAATCACACTGAATATCCTAGAATTATGACGGCTAATTTTGCAGCACTCACATGTTCTTCAGAAAAGCATGCATCTCCATTTGCTGTGAGCCTGTGTTTCAAGGACATGCTTGAGTTATGCAAATCCAGTGTCAATCAAACATGTCACTAGCATCTTATATTAGGACTCAGTGGGACTGGACTGCATCCAGAAACCATTATGAGCTCGTGCCTGGAATCAAGACGTCCACCAATCCAGGCTGAATGTTCTGAAATGAGCAGAGTGTGGAATAAAGGGCGGTAGTAATGTGCAGCGAGGGCGGATGATTTGGCCCCCAAATGAACTCTGTTTGTACTCACAGAACTTTATTAACATCTGAGCAGCTTTCATTCCCTCTGCAGAATAAAATATGACTGGCCTGTCAGAGCCGAGGTCAAATAACCGGCCTAAAACTAATAATTTCTGAGGCATTGCCTTAAAACTAGGTGAATATTCTTTTATAAAAATCAGGTCGGCATTTAATTGTCTCTGACTTTTAAGTCTTTCAACTCCACTTTCTACTAAGTATAGTGTGTGCATGTGTTTGGGTAGTTTTACAGTGAATTTTGAATTATTATTTTTCAAAAAAATTCCAAAAGTTTATTATAGCTTTAATTTTTGTCCTGACTTAATGTTTACTCTTTCATTTTTTTTTCTAGTTAATTATTAAAATACTAATAATGTTAACAATAATTAATTAATTATAATTTTTAAATTTGTACCAATATTTGTCACTTCAAACCACTATGTTTTACCCATTTGTCATCGAGAGTTTTTTATAATTTAAAATATAATAACATTTAGTATGATCACTTTTACTGGTATGTATTTTAACAGGTCAGGATAAGATTTTTTTTTCTCTCATTTTTACATAAATATATCCATCATGCTGAATGATAAAGATTATTTCACCCATATTTTGACATTTTATTTTCAGAAAACCTATTTAAAACATTGAAATAGACACTTCACTTGCATTTAACATGCATTCTATGTATGTAAAACCACTTTTGTACATTTAATTTGATGCAGACACCGAAATGGGACATCTTGAGATTATATGTACAGTATGTATGCTATGTATTGTATGTACACACACACACACACTAAATTAAACTCTGTTGGCCCTCTTTCCCAGTAAAACCCACCTACATTTGCTCTAAATTAAATTTTTAATATCTTAAGGTTAATGCATTTAAACATTGATTCAGGTCACAGTAGAGGTAAAAGTAAAGAGTTCATAGTATCATAGTGATTATGCTGGTAAAACATCTTGTTCACTGACACTGTTAGGCTCTTTTTGACAGAGAGACGTGTTAGCATTGATTCTGATTCTCAGTTTGTGGCAGGTTTAATCACACGTGTCATTTAACTATTTATCTAAAGAGAAACAGCAGATTTGGCCGACCTGTGGAAGACCGTGGGGAGTTTATAAGAAACGTTTATTTGCAAAGTCATTATTCTTGCGCTTCTGTTCGGTGGCACAGAAACGACATGCTTCACCTTTAAAAACAAATGACAGCCTTGGGCACCTTATGGAGAGTATGGGACCCATCACAGCATCTTAGAACTTTTAATATACTTTTTCAAACTGATAGAAAGTCAAACAGGTTGTACAAAAAAACAAACAAACAAAAAAGTTTCCTTGTGTTTGCATGTCTTTACATGATATAATTAAATATTTGTGTTTGTTCCCATTAAGATTAGAATGGACTAATCTCTTCAATATGATGTCAGGGCATTTGCTTAGAAATGAAATAGTTTTTGCAAATATAATCCAGTGTCCCTGGATGCTGATGGCAATCTTTCAGCAGAAGTGAGAGAGGCTTCAGTATGATGTGTTCCCTAGTGGCCTTTGACCATTGCGTCAATGTTAGATGAATTTTTTTAGGAATCATAACACTTGTGAAGACCTCAGATGACGCCAACTTTGGAATGACATACAAAACCGCCAAATATTATCATTATATTGTAATCACTCACAGGTTGTAATTGCTGCTTTACGCGTTCATTGTATCTGTTCAACATTGTATACATGAGCACATAACATGTATAATAGTATAATATAATATTATGATATAATATAACAGTATTTTAATGCCACATGGATGTTACTTTGATATATTATTTGCTTTTTTTATGGACAACATAAAACAATTTATCATGTAAAGAAGATATGAACTGTTAAATGGCGAATGTAAAACTGCCTTGCAATGGATCAAATTGTAATTTTCCAAGTCTAATAATGTTGCAAAATAAAAAAATATATATTTAATTTTAGTTCATTTTTATCGGATTTGAGTATTTTATCAGTAACTTTCAGTATTAAACGCATTAGAAATATAACATCAATTATCCACCATTTATCCAGTTATTGTTTTTACCTTGCAGTGTATTCTTGGAACAGATAATGTCTTCAAATGGTTAATAGGTACACTGTAATATATCTACAACTTTGATGAAAGGTTTTCATTGAACACTGTATAAAGATGTATTGTTGTTTTTTTTCAAAATTGTAAATACAGATTACTAGACTAAGTTTTTACAAGGAAATACATTTCACTTTTTCTACTTCAAATTTCCACGTTTAACTTAATTCTTAATAACACTTTATTTTCCCAGTGTACACTGTATAAATGTACTGTATTCCTGAATTGTAAATATAGATTATTGGAGTCCCTTTTCAGCTTTCAATTTTCTTGTTTAATTCAATGTGTTACTTGCAGTTCTTTGTGATATTTACTAGCAATTTCTAAGTGAAAATTCTACACCAACTTTTTTTCATTGGCAGCTCACTTCAGTGTTGCCAAGCCTACGGTTTTCCTGCGTAATTGGTCGACTTTTATATTGTTGCACCTGTGTTTTTTGAGTCCATGGGTTAAAGCGGTCACTTCTGAAATGGTGACGCTGGAGGGGAAAAAACGATTTGGTTGGTTTTGGGCTAGTTTGATTAGCAATTAGGCTGTTTTTCATTCGCAGATCTGGCAACCCTGGCTCACTAGAAACAGAGCTTAGTCCTTTTCGGCGGGGGAGGGAATAGCTTGATTTATTGATTTGTTTCTCTTGATAGTAAATAAGGATTATATGCATTACAATCACAGGACGTCCTGCAGTGGGACATCTAATGCCACTTCATTGGCCAGTGGGTTATTTTTCACTCAGGTCACTCATTGATTCTGCTTTGACCTCCAAATCTGTATCCAACTGAATGTGTCTGTATGCATGAATCCAGTCACTCTGTAATCTTTATTCTGATGGCTCCTAATCTCTGCTTGTCGTTCAGATGAACACTGGAGTTCTTATGTGACATAAATAGTGTGAGCAGTAAATAACCTCATTTATTCATACAGATTGCTTCTTTTTAAGCCAGTAATTGGAAGTGATGTAATTAAGAGATTGTGGGGAGTGGATTTTGAAGATGTTTGTGACACAGAAAGGACATTGTGCATCAATGTCAGGGTTGAATTGTGAACGCTTTTCACTTTCAGTTCAACTTCTGAATTTGATTGAGGGCTGAATTGCACTTGTTGCTGTTGTGATTTTAGAGATGCATGTTTTAGGCTCAAACTTAAGCCAAAAATAACAGGCAAGCAGTACTTTCTCAATTAAAAAGATTTGTTTGTGTGTGTGACAGGGAGAAGGAGTGAATCATGTCATGAGATATTGGGAGTGCTGTGGATGTGCTGAGTGTGCCGTGTTGGTTACATAGTTTTAACAAGTTAGTCACTGATTCACTGAAAAATAATTGGTGTAGAAAGAATATTCGCTTAGAAATTGCTAGTAGACTTGACCATTAATTACAAAGAAATGACAAGTAATGCACTGAGCATCAAATTTTGAAGTCTAAAAAAAATAAAAATAAATACATTTATTATCATATGTTTAGTCCCTGCTGGAAGCCTCAAACTCGCCCATTAGTTATTTTTTGACATGTTCATTCCTGTAATTTTTTATTTTTTTTGGACATTGTAAATACAATAGAAATAATATTATGTGAGTATGTTTCACAAGAAAGTGCCTTTTTAGTCTTTCTTTCAAAATGTTTAATTTAATGTTTCTTAATGTTATGTTGTGACTTGCTTGATCTACTAGCAAGTGAAAAGTAAATAACTAAGTAAAAAGTAATTGTTTCAAAGTAAATCCTTGATTAATATTATTATTATTTTTTAGTTATTTTTTTTATATATATATTTTGTGTAGATAATACAGTATTTAATTTAAAATGCTCTGATTTACCTCAACAAGCCAAATGTCAATATATATAAATCAACAGATTAAATATTTGTCACTGATTATTAAGTTATGTTTTTGTGGTAATGATTGATACATTTGATAGTACTGAACATAGGTTTGGGAAATATGTCAAATAAGAGGAGGAAAAAATAAATGTGCAAAAAAGAGCCAGAATTAATGATTTAATTTTGTTGGGTGACTAATGACATTTCTTTGATGACTCAATTCAGTAAATTTCTCCTGTGTCCTGAAATTTATTAGCAATTCCTGAGTTTTCTGTGTAAAATGCATGAAATTTAATGGCAGTGAATGTTATGTGCATTTAGAAATAATCTACGTAAGGCATTTACCTCTAAGAAAAACAATTTTATTCCATGCAACATTTTAATTTTAAAGACAGAGTGTGTCATTTCTGAGGTGATTATTTCCCCAAACACTCTCCTGTCTTCCACTGGTGCACAAACTCATGCCATTGATTGAGCCAATGTTTGGACACACAACACATAGCATGGTGCGTTTTGTATCGGCAAACACCACTCAGAAAATATAAAAATCTAGTTTGCAGTTCTGTTTACACACAACTTTTTAATCTGCTTGCAGTCCAGTTCAATTTATAAAATTAGTCAAAATGAACAATTTAATTATTTTGTTGCCAATAATATCTAATGATATATCTCAGACTGTTTAGTCTTTGCATCACTCAAATTCAGTTCCAATTCAGTATCTTGTGAAATGCAGTTCAAATTTCAACTCTTGAATGTGAAATTTGGCAAATCCTGATAAATCTCTCGGTTTCATCTCGCATGTTCATCTGCTTAGCTGCGTCCTGAAACAAGCACTTTGTTCCTGCGAAGTACAGCTAACAATGTAATTCACACAAATTGCTTTTTAATGAAGACTCATGACATCTCTAATTGCTTTTAACGGCTATTACATAAATGTAAGTTGGAATAAAGAGGCTTCTTTCTTGGAATCTGTTGCACTGCTTTAAAAAACTTCAGGGAAGAATGAAATGTCGAGGCCATTATAAATCACGCTTCCTTTCTCTGTAGTAACAGTCACGAATGAGTTATTTGACACTTTTCATGGGGAAATGTGTTGACCATTTATCCGTGTTTCCAGCCTTTCCTTGATTTTGGAGATACACCAGGAATATGATAATTCCTTGCATGTCTAATGGGTCCTTCAGTTGGCAGTTAATAAGAATTAATGACAGGCTTAACGCTGCGACGCAGTCAAGAGAGGCAGAGCCAGGGTTTGCCACTAAGCAGAGAGGTCACTTCTTTCTCCGAACGCTAGCACTTTTCTGCAGTAATGGATGGGTCAGTTCAAGGACAGATGATGAATTAGTGATAAGAACTGAACCTTGAAGCATGTGCATGATATGTGACGCTTGGAGGAATTGGCACGACTTTCACAGAACTATAGGAAGGCATTGTGACGGACACATTCATTCACAAAAAAAAAACGTTCTTAATAGTTATCCATTTGTAAATTTAGTACATTTTTTCATTTATGCTTTAGTATATTTAGATAAATAATCTATAAATTATTTGTTATATGGCTACACTTTACAATAAGGTTCCATTTCTTAACATTTGTTAACATGAACTAACATTAAGAAATACTTCTAAAATATTTAATAATCTTAGTAAATGTTCATTTTAGCATTTACTAATACATTGATGAAATCAACAGTCATATCTGTTATTATTTAATGGACATGCGATAACAATGAGCAGTTGTATTTTTATTAACCAACACTAAAGATGTATTGTTCATTGTTAGTTCATGTTAGTTAATCCTTTAATTAATGTTTAATAATGGAACTTTATTGTAAAGTGTCACCAAAAATACTTATTCAGTCTTAAACTTCAAAATTTTATGTTTAATTCAATTTGCTATTTGATGTTTCTTTCAAATTATTTGTGAAATTTAATAGCAATACCTGAGTGAAAATTGTAAACCCTACACAATTTTTCCGAATCCAGGCTCACTTGTGGTGACGTTACTGCAACACCAATATTACATACCTTACTGCACAGCAGTTTCACAGCAGATCTTGTTGGAAATACCGCCACACCAGAACCCAACCCTACCCGATAGTGTTAATAAATACAGTACAACAAAAATATATATATATATGTATATATGTATATGTGTGTGTGTGTGTGTGTGTGTAGTGGTGAGGTTTGTACTGGCAAACACCACTCAGGAAATATTAAAATCTAGTTTGCACCACAGCAGCTTTTGAATCTGTTCCTGACCACATTTGCAGTCCAGTTTAATAGATGTCCCTTCCAGTCGAACTCACAATTTACATCTGGCACAGTTATTCTGACATCTCACCTATTATGAGATGTGACATATCGAAGCCAAATGATATTTCACATTTCATCTACTGAAAAAAATAAAATAATAATAATACTGAAATTAATTCTAAAAACTGTCAAGATATCAGCAGTATCAGATTGAAATGTGTAACATATGAAGAAAGAGAGGATAAGGGTCAGAGCTTGCTGTTAAAAATATTGTGTGACAGATGATGGTCACACACTTTCACCCAACAGGAGGTTCCCTGGCACTCTGCAGGAAGACATGATGGGACGCTTGCTGGAAATAACAGGCCAAATGAAGGTTAATAATTGGAGAGCAGACCTGCTGTTAATGCTATGTGACAAGAGTAGAAAATAAGACAGAAAAGAGGATGGATGGATGTGTATAGATGGATAGATAGTTTTTTCTTATTACATATATTAAACATTATCTCATGAATCATATATATATATATATATCATAATATATCACATAAGTTTAACTTCTTATTTGTTTAGTTGTTTAAATATTCATGAAAACTGGATTAATGTCCAGTTGTATTTAGACCATTGTGCTTTTATGCACAGACCCAATAACTAAAGCTCCCGATGTAACACTGAGAAACAGAGATGAGGAGAATGTTGATCTGGAGTTGCATCACTGGAATTTCTGTTGGTCTCATTCAACTTTCAAAATAAAGCACATACTGTACAACAACAAAGAAAAAGTGTTTAAGAAGCAAGCCCATTAGCTGGCCTTTACGAAGGTCTAAAGGTTCGGATGGGCTTGTTTTCTTACTGGGGAACTGTAACTGAACTGAAAAGTTGGGAAATAATGTTGGTCTAGTCATTTTCACAGCAGTCCCATGATGCCACAGGAGCAGAGACTTGGCCCTAATCAGGTCCCTGCAGAAAACCACAGTTGTCCGTGGTGACTCCGGCCACAGCTTCAGGAAGAAATGTGTTAGCAGGAATACAATTTGAACCAGTTTTTCAATCTTTGCAAATAAGGATTGCAATTTCAGCAACATTAACCGTTTGTTAAAGGAACAGTTCACCCAAAAAAATAAAAATTGCTGAAAATGTACTCACCCTCAGGCCATCCAAGATGTAGATGAGTTTCTTTGTCAGAACAGATTTGGAGAAATTGTGCATTACATCACTTGCTCACCAATGGATCCTCTGCAGTGAATGGGTGCCGTCATAATGAGGGTCCAAACAGCTGATAAAAAAATATAAAAATAATCCACACCCGTCCAGTCCATCAGTTAACATCTTGTGAAGTGAAAAGCTGTGTGTTTGTAAGAAACAAATCCATCAAGACGTTTTTAACTTTTGCTTCCAATCAAAATAGACAACCATAATCCATAATATTGCTTTCTTCAATAAAAAAAACATCTGAATCAGGAGATAAATATGCACAGATCAAGCACTGTTTACAATCCAAAGCCGTCTAAATCCGTTCTAAACAAATATGTTGATGGATTTTGATGTGAGAGAACAAGAGAGGATGGATGTTTTTTCACTGGTGAAAATGTTAATATTGAAAATGACTGGTATTTTGGCCAGAAGCAACGGTTTAAATTAAAAAAATAAATCTCTTAATGATGAATTTGTTTATTAGAAACATGCAGCTTTTCACTTCACTAGACATTAATTGATGGACTGGCGTGGTGTTGATTACTTGTTTTTATCACCTGTTTGGACTCTCATTCTGACGGCACCCATTCACTGCAGAGGATCTACTGGTGAGCACGTGATGGAATGCTAAATTTCTCTGTTCATATTAACAAAGCAAACTCATCTACATCTTGGATGAAAATGTACATTATGGGTGAAATATTCCTTTAATGCACACTGTAAATATTTTGAGCTCACTAAACATCTCAAATTAATAGGTGAGAAGTGGTAACAACCTGCAGTAATAAGTTTGTTGCACTTTTAACCACTTTGAATTTAACTATTGATGCAGAAAATTGAGTAAAAATAATAGAAACTATTGTAAAACGTTAAGTTAAACGGATGGAGAAAAATATGTTGTTGTGTGCTATAGAGAGCCGTACAATCAACAAAAACTCCAGGGAAGCCCTTGAAAAAGCGTACAGGTCCCTAAAGAGTTGAGCAGCACATTTTTCCACCCTGCACTCCAATGACCACACACTCGCCAGACTAAGATGTTTCACTTTCACACTTCTTATTTAAAAACCACACAGAAGCTGACAAATCATGGCCACGGGGGAGAAAACTAATTCCGCTGCATCTCAGCACACTGGAGCAGGCATCTGTTTCTCACACCTTACAGCTCGGCGGCCTTTACTGAGTCCATGCAACAAATACAATTATCAGCCGGCAATGCCTCGCCGCGAGCTTTGATGCCCAATAATGGGCCTGTGCGGCAAGATTAACTTGTTTTATGATGCAGAACATGAAGTTATGAGGCCTGATTTTACTGCCTCCAACACTGTAATTATTAAGGAAAGGTAAATCATGAAAGCAATGATGATGACTTCAGTGAAATGCCACTAGAGAAGTTCTGTGAGTTAATTCTTTTTGAAGAGAGCACCTTTCACTGCTAATGATAAATGGGAAGATGAAGTGAACTGCGGTTCTGCAGCTCAGATGCAATTTGGACTTTTAAACTGATTTTTAAGCAGTAAAGAGATATATACTGTGTACATTTATTATGTATATATAAATACACACACCACACATGTGTAATATAAATTATATGAATATAAATATATAGATGAAAATACATGTTAATATTTTCTAAATGTATAATGTATAATATATATATATACACACACGCACACACACACACACACACACACACACACACATTATATAAACACAAACTTTTATTTTGCGATTAACTTATAATTAATTTAGCCAGGTGAAGAACACTCTCCAGGAGGCAGACGTGTCACTGTCATAGTCTACAATCAAGAAAAGACTTCATGAGAGCAAATACAGAGGATTCACCACAAGATACAAACAAGGCCAGATTAGACTTTGCCCAAAAAACAAAAAGCAACAACAAAAAAAAGCAAGACCACTTCTGCAAAAGCATTCTTTGGATGGCTGAAATTAAGATCAATCTATTCCAGAATGATGGGAAGAAAAAAAGTACGGAGAAGGCTTGGAACAGCTCATGATCCAAAGCATACAACATCATCTGTGAAACATGGTGGAGCAGTGTGATGCATGAGCTGCATGGCTTCCAGTGGCACTGGGTTACTGGTGTTCACTGATGACGTGACAGAAGACAGAAGCAGCCGGATCAATTCTGAAGTGTATAGAGATTAGGGATGTAACGGTATGAAAATTTCTTATCACGATTATAGTGACCAAAATTATCACGGTTATCAGTATTATCACGGTATTGTTAAAATGTGCTGGAGATGTTCAAAAAGTACCGACACATAAATCACTTCACCAAGTTTTATAATTCAAAAATCAACAAACAACAAATAAAATGACTTTTTGTTGGCGTAATCACTAAAACAATAACATGACCAATGATGTTCAGATTTTAAATGACAACTTGACTGAGAACAGTTTAATAGCATGTTCAAATATCTAACGTTCAAATAAAGCTTTGAAAAAGTTTCATAAAAATGTAAACCTCACATTTCAGAAAAGGGTTAAGTCAAAATGATAATTAATAAATGATTATATGTATTTTATCTGCTCCATAAATAATTCTAGATAACTTATCTGAATTGTTTAAATGTGTAGAATCCACATAAGCTTGTTTTTCATCAACCGGTCAAAATTTACAGCAGGGCATGCAAATTCGGTCCGTTTTTGGCCAGACAGAAACTGCACACAAGCTGAATGTAAATATAAGTCTCTGTAAATCCACTTTCTGACACTTTTTGGGTGGCGCTTATAGAAAAGCTGAATACAGCTGTTTCCCGTAACCTCCGTGAACAAAGCAGTATTGTGATTAAGAAGATTAAGAACACTTCTAGGTATTAAATGGAGCGAAGATGAAAACAAAATGCTATCGAATTGTTTCTGAAGACAGTCAGAACCTTCAGAGGTACATTCATATAATTAATTCATTCATAAATTCATTTGTATAATTCCCTCAGCACTCTTTTAAAACCTCCCAGCTTTTCTGCCCTGTTTTCACTCAAAACGAAACTACTCTGCTGCTGTGCGCACGTGAGACTGTTACTGAAAACTGTGCTTTATGCTGGACAGTGTTTATTTATCGTGAGATGTTCAAATCGTGGTTATCGAATACGGTTTTAATGATAATTCAAAAATGAAATGGTAATACTAACCGTGGGGAATTTTATCATGATTTACCATCAAACTGGTAATCGTTACATCCCTAATAGAGATATACAGTCTGCCCAGATTCAGCCAAATGCAGCAAAGATGATTGGACGGCGCTTAGTTCAAATGGACGATGACCCAAAACATACAGCAAAAGCAACCCAGGTTTTTGGTGTTTGGTGATGAGTTTTTGGCTCAAGGTCTTCATTTACAGTCACACCAGAGGTGTTAAACTGGGATTAGGACTTGGTTTTATGCAGACCAGTCAAGTTCTTCCACACTGACTGAATCAATCATTTTCTTTTTGAACCTTGTCTTATACACAGAGGCATTGTCATGTTAGAATAGAAAAGGTCCTGTCCAAACTGTTGCTATAATATTAGAAGCACACAATTTCCTAGAATATCATTATATGCTTTAACATTAAGATTTGTACTCATAGAAATTACTAAAGTAGTCAAACCTGTTCATTAGAAGGGGGCGACCCAATACTTTTGGCAATATAGTGTATTACAGTGCAGATACAGACACTTTATTTGATATTTAATAATCTATTTTAATTGTATTTGATATTTTATCAAGTGCAATTAAATACAGACATTTAAGTCTGACTTGGCTTTTTTTTTTTTTTTCTGTGGACACTGTGCATAAGTATTTGAATAATAGAATATTAATATTATTGAATGATATAAAACATAGGTTTTGCATGACAGTAATGTGTTTTGTTGTTGTTTGTTTTGTTTTGTTTTTCAATCCAGATCAAGTTGTCGATAAAAACTTTATCAAAGAAAGGTTAGTGATGAAACATTAGATCAACCATCTCATTTTCTCTGTAGAACATTTGGAGATTTAGTTGAGTCAGTCCATGAAATCACAATGTCCTAACTTCAACTTGAGGATTTCTTTTTAGGAATATTTAATCTACTAAGAGAAAATACCAACATGAGTGGCATAAGGCAACTTTTTGTGCTCTTTGGTACTGACAATGTATTCTTCAACTAATGCTTTTAATAATCATGTTAATGATATCAATTACATTAAAATGTGTTAATGTTAATGTAATTATTTTATTTTATTTATGTTTTCTATTTTATTTTTTAAAATAAAACCAATTATTTGCAGTCTCTTTTTCTGTTCTCAAGTTGGTTTGAGATGACAAAGACAAATTAGCAGTTTAATAAAGAGTCTGACTGTCTATCTATAATCCATCTGAATAACAAAATTGTGTTCTGTCTTATAGGCTTACTGTATGTCATTTCAAATATTTCTTATCGCAGGCGGAAGAAAAATGACACTCGTTCGAGCCGCTCTTCTTAAAGGTCAGTTTCAAATCTGTGACCATGAAAGCTTTTCATAACAAACCCTTAACCATGACGGCAGTGCTAGAGACTGAAAACACAGTGAGTGCTGTTGGGACACGTCTAATCAGTCCTGGAGCCTCCATGTAATTACTCTGGGACCGCTGTAACCTCATTTCTGTGGCCTTGTTGAAGACTGCGGCCCTCCGTTTGGGGTAGATGGGGAAATGATTAAAAGGGCTTTTTGTGCTCTATGGAGCAAAGCTAAATCAATCCACATTGATGTATCACCAGGGTGTAATTAGCATGAGTCTACAGAGCAAAGCCGATAATTTAGGTTGATGTGAGCAGGTGTGCCCCATCTGAACATACGTCGATGAAGAATGGGCCTCTACCTCCGAATCTACATACATTACTACTTCTTTGTGCTAAGACCGTCTCTCGTCACCGGTTATAAACCTGCTCTCAGGGCGCGGAAACGCCCCATACTTACAATCTTAATTGACTACAAAGACTTTAGTTTGAAAGGAAATGCAGAACATTTTGTCATGTTCCTTGTTTTCTGCCGATATGCGGAATCCCAGTTGGGACATATTTTCCAAAAGGAAAACAGTATATTTGAGTGCATGAACCCTAACTATAGTGTAGGGCTGGGCAATATGGCCAAAAATATCATCACAATATTGTCCTATATGCTACAGATATTATGATATTCATTTACACTGAAAAAAAATATATATGATGAAAATATTTAACTCATAAATTGCTATAATATTTAACTCATACATTCATTTATTTTATTTTATCTTTTTGTAGTAGTAGTAGTCTAGTAATCTAGCAAGTAATCTTATTTGCAACTTTAAAAATATTTTTTACATTGTATAATTAATGGAGAAGAAAATGTTTTCCACATGTTTGTTAGACCTTGAGAATGAATGTAAAGATAACTTGTTTGTTCACAGTTAAACTCCACACAGTAGTAACCTTTTAATTTCCATTTTATTAATCCATTATATTTTTACCTAAATTATGTTTTCCATTTTTATTTTTTTCTGGATAATGTGTTTTATGATTTAATACACATTTTTCAAAATTAGTGTCCAAAGAAATTAATTAATGAAACATATGATATCAATATTTATCACAATATTAATTTACTTTTAATGAGTAAGGAAATGCTCTCCATATGTTTGTTAGAGAATGAACACAACTTATTGGTTCACAATTAAAGTCAACAGAGTAGCTACCTTTTAATTTCATTAATTGTGAATTTTTAATATCTTAATGATTTTAATTAAATGAATTAAGAAAACTTAAACAATTTAATCAATCTTTCAAAATTAAATCAAGTGAAAATATAACAATTAATTTACAACAAAATATTGCACTTTTATTTTTGTCAAAATGATGCTGTACAACAGAACTTAAAAATATGTACGAAAAATAAAATGTATTGGTCTTATGATTTTCCTTTAAAAAATATATTATTACTACTACTTTGAGAAGTAAATTTGTGTAGGCTATAGTTATATATTTCTGTCATAATTTCTTCAAGTTAAACCGGACTTTTATATTGTCAGATTGTCGTGAAGATCTTTGAGGAAGTGCCTCTTTCAGTTTACATTTGACAGTAGTTTTCTCAAAAGAACCTGTAAAACGCTGATGAAGTGACTCTCAGAACAGCTCTGAAGATGAAGTTCATGTCCTCAATTATTGAAATACAGATGCTGGAAACACAGCGAGTGTCACGTGTGTTTGGGTTTGTGACCAGTGTTGCCAAGTCCACACTTTACCCGCGGAATTGGCCTACTTTTGGCGCGGGTTGTTATTTAGTCCGCGGTTTAAAGCGATCTCCCTCTGGCCTCCTTCTGGAGCATTGCGCTTTTTTGCTAACCTTGTGGACTTGCCTTCAAACAGCTTTTGGAAAACTGCACAAAACGCGATTGGGCTAGATTTAATTACCAATTGGGCTGATTTTCTTTCGCTGACCTGGCAAGTATATTTTTGGAGATGAAAACTGTGCCATTCATTCACAGACATGTATTAGCAACATGCATTGACTGGCTACTTTCGCATTTATTTCTGATGTATGATAGGCTGTTAGAATAATTAATATCAAATTAAAATGTCTAAAGCTTATCGCTATCGATATCAATTTTTATCTCTATACAATATTGTTTATCGCCCAGTCCTACTAGTAGAACAGTGGTGATCACTCACTGGTATTTTTCAGCTGTTGCTACTCACAATGATAGTCAACTTATGCAGTAGGTAAGCATTCGTTTTAGTTGCTTAATTGTATGAAATTAATGTTTTTACTACCGAGAATGTGCGTTGTATTTGTATTTGTAAAGAAACATTATTTGTAAGTGAAAGCAGCACCTTTTACGCTTTAAAACACCTCCTCAAGCAATCAAAGCAAAGCATTATTTTTGCAGTGAATTATTTATATCACTTGTATTCTGTTTATTTGTAATGCATTGTTTTTCTTGGGTTTCTCGGATCGCACAGGAAAGCCAGAGACGCCAGGGGAGTGTTGCCGCTGTAGGAGGTGTGCGGCTAAAGCAATGTTCAAGGAGCAACACAGAAACATACTCACATTAGTGCTGTTGCCAGGGAGATTGATAGTCCCCGTAGAAACGTGGCTGGCAGTAATCAAGGATGTGATGTTCCCGCATGCTAGAACAACACTGAAATCACAGAGGGCAGAGAAACACAGCATTATGTGGCTACAGTGGTGCTTTTCTTTGGGTTTGACTCAGTTGAGGGTGCTGTAGGGATGGTATGATTTCATTCCTTTACTGCCGGATGATTCAGATGCACTTGTGCTGTAATGCTCAAACAATTCATAATGACTTGAAATCATTAGGCAGGCTTATTTATGGGCACATTTCACACATGGTGGCAGATTTTTTTCTTCTGTTTTTCCAGTAAAAATAGCTAAACTTATAAAAATAATCTAACCTAAAATATCATTTTGCTTTTAAAAACAAAATACATTCACTTGAGAAGCAGAACTGTGTAAGAATTGCTTCTGAGAATATAGTGTGAATTAGGTTTATTTCCTTACCACACTGGCAAATTGTTGTTCTTGTTTTAGGTATAAAATGATTTCTTTGTATTAGTCATGCTCTTCTTCATATTCTTATTCTTTCTTGTATTCCTCTTCATATTCTTCATACTGTATTCTTCTTGGAATTCCTCTTCTGATTCCTCTTTGTATTCTTCTTCTCTGTAGTCTTAATATTCTTCTTTATATTCTTTATTTTTCTTCGCATTCTTTTTTATTGTATTCATTCTCATATTCTTTTTCATATTCTTTATATTCTTCTACATATTCTTCTTTTTCATATTCTTCCTATTCTTCTTTTTTTCTTATTATTATTCTTCCTCATTATATTTATATTTTTTGTATTCTTCTTCATATTTTTCTTTTTCATATTGTTTGTATTCTTTTTCTTTGTATTATTTCTCATATTCTTCATATTCATTGTATTTTTCATTGTCTTTGCATTCTTCATATTCTTCGTATTCTTTTTCTTATTTTCTTCATATTCTTCTTTGTATCATTTGCAGTTATTTGTTATGTCATGACTCATGCTGATAAATGAATGAAGGGGTTTAAGAGGATGCGATAGATTGGAGGGGTCTAATTATCCTTGAGCAGATGGGAGTCCTCCAGAGGTCAATAGACTAGATGGGTCGTTTGATTAGACACATGATGCAGAAATCTCTAAATATCCCACAATGTTTAGGGGCCATGTGGAAAATCAACAAAGCCAATGAGTTCATGAGGGCGCGTGTTTTATGTGTGCTTAACATTAATCTTGATCTTAATGGCACACTGGTGATGTATTTTAATGGTACAGTCACATTTATTGATTGTATGGCATGAACAAGAGCAGAACAGCATTTGAAGTATGAGAGAGAAAAAAAAGTCCATATCTGGCTTATTCTGCAAAGCTGGTCTGCCCATATTTTATTGCTCAGAGGTTGCTCGATCATAGGGACAAAATGGAATTAATTTCATTAAGTATCAATTTTAATGTTAAATCTCAGATGATTCTTTTAAAATCCTGTAAAGGAATAGTTCACCCCCCAAAAAAAATGAAAATGTACTCACCCTCATGCCAAGAGAGTTTGTTTCTTCATGGGAACAGATTTGGAGAAATGTAGCATTGCATCAGTTGCTCAGCAATGGATCCTCTGCAGTGAATGGGTGCCGTCAGAATGAGAGTCAAAACATCTGATAAAACATTACAATAATCCACAAGTAATCCACACCAGTCCAGTCCATCAATTAATGTCTTGTGAAGCGAAAAGCTGCATGTTTGTAAGAAACAACTCCAACAATAAGACATTTTTAGCTTCAAACTATTGTTTTTCAGAATAAAACATGTCACTATCCAATAATATTGCTTCTCTAGTGAAAAAGTTATCTTGTCTGTATCAGGAGTGAAATATGCACAGATTAAGCACCGTTTACAAGCAAAAAACAAACAAACAAACAAAAACGGTCCAAAGGAGATCTAAACCAAATATGTGGTTGGATTTTGATGTGAGAGAACAACAGTGGATGGACATTTTCACTGGAGTGTTATTATGGATTATTGACTCATATTTTGGCCAGAAGCAACAGTTTAAAGTTAAATTAATTGCTGGACTGGAGTGGTGTAGATTGCTTGTGGATTCTTGTGATGTTTTTATCAGCTGTTTTGACTCTCATTCTGATGGCACCCATTCACTGCAGAGGATCCACTGGTGAGCAAGTGATGGAATGCTACATTTCTCCAAATCTGTTCTGATGAAGAAACAAACTCATCTACATCTTGGATGGCCTGAAGGTGAGATTTTTTTCAGCAAATTTTCAGTATTGAGAGAACTATTCCTTTAAAAGAGATAAAACTAGAAATAACCAAAACATTGTGTAAAATGAGCTTTAAAATGAATGTGGTTAGTGTAGCTCAGATGAGTTTGTCTTGGAGGAACTGGAGAAGAGGCATCTGAAAAGCAAGAGACTTTGGAGAGAAGGCTCTGATTGGCCATTTGATGTGTAAAATGTGTTGAAAACATTTTCTTGGCTTTTGTTTGCATGACAAGAACCCTGGTGTCTGTCCGTCCCCGTTGCATTCAATGGATTGGCAGATGTTTCAGATGTTTCTCCTTGGCAGTTTAATTCTAGTGTGTAGAGGAAGATGCGAGTAGAAAATCTCAGATTTTTCTTTCTTGTGTTTCATCAAAAAACAAAATCATCCACCTGCTGATTTTAATGAAAAGTTTGAAGATCAATTTCCTCTTTTTTTTTATTTTAATTTTTTTTTTAGATTAGTAGGCAGACAGACAGCAGCTGCAGTGTCTCTTCATGTATATATTTGTTCATAATGTGTACGTTTTCATTTACTGTGGACTGGAGTTGCTGTAAATGTAATTGATGCTCTGTAAAGCACACAACACACATCTCACCTTTAAAGAAAACTGCATTTCACAGCGTTTGCTTACACCTATCATATTCCACGATTATCTGGTTATGACCACAGTGCACGTGTTTCTCCTGCTCTCTGTTTCTGCGCAGCATGTGAGCCCACACACGGCCGTGAAGCCGTCTCAGTCCTCACGCTCTATTAGCCTCGGCCGGTGACAGCTTCCTGTGCAAAGCAGAGGGCCAGAAACCATGGGCGTCACTTTGTTTTAAAAAGTCCTGTGGAGTGGGGTGGGTGTTTGCAGACGTGCTGATTTTACTGTTGTAAAATGGTGACGGATTGGATCTTTAGTATTAAGTTATGCACAGACAACTGAATGTGATATTGTTACTGCTTGATAAACAGTTTGTACTAGAGAATACGCTCGCTCCCAAATCAAATTTGAACATTCCGATTAAAAATGTCCAAAAAATCATTTTAACAACAGTGTCAGAAGCACATTTAATGTGTAACATTATTCAATTGACAGCTTTATCACTACATCGGTCATCCGCTAGTCTTGGAGCTTGTAGGTCAGTGGATAAATGTATTGATTCACAGTCAAGTGGCTGTGATTACACAACATATAAACTTGTAAACTATGAGTTTTATTTATAATTTTTTTTTTTTTTAAAATTTAACAATTTTATAAAATTGTATAAACTTGCAGCTTGCAAGCTTGGAAATTATGCACAGAAATGTTCGGCTAAAGTTATTTTACCTTTATTTTCATAGTCTCATTTATTCATTATTACTCTTTTTACATGTCTCATATTTCTTCATATCAAATTAATTTCAACATATCAAGTTGATTTTTTTTTTTCATTTTAATATATACGTTGTCTGAAAGAGTACTAAATTTCCTTAAAAAAAATTAGTGGCAATATTGAGGCAAAAAATTGCATTTCAAAAGTAGCAAAAAGTAAATTATAAAAAGTAATATGTTTCCAATAATATTTTAATACAACATAATGAAAATGGAAAGTGGAAAATCTGTTAGATTGAATAAAAATCAATCCATGTGACATAAAAGGCATTCTAGAAGCTCAAACAGTAGAGCAAGGTCATGGTTTGATTCTCCGGGAATGCATGAACCAATAAAACTTGAATGCCACTTTAGTCTGCCAAATGCATACAGTAAATACAGTTGAAGAAAGGCACACTTGTAGAGTATGTCTTTTGCAGTGGTTGTGTTCCTTCTCTCTGCTTGCTGTCGATTATCAGCATCATCCTTTGCTTGTTTATGTTTGTGAGATGTCAGACAGACCCATCGGACGCAGAATGACAGCAGGAGGAAGAGCAGTTTTGGGGCCGATGGAGAGGAATACAGCAAAGCATTTCACCCAGAACTCCCTCACGGAGCCCTGCACCCTGACAGCCGAGTGCTCATTTTAACCTCCCGCAAACACTCCTCTTATTCTGAACGTATCTTCACGACTGAGGGAGTCTTTCTGACAGCTGGTAGGAAGGGGAGGGAGCGTTAAATGGCTGCCACGGCGGATCCGGTGCCTGCTGAGCAGAACCATATTTTGGCATTTACTTGTCAGGCATATACAAACACAGATAACACACCTGGACAGAAATGGCGAAGGTTTGTTTGTCCGGAATGAGGTTTGCATGGGATTTACTAAAAAACGGTCTCTTGAAATGACCTTTTGGACCTTACCTATCAATAGTGTCCTTTTGCCTGTCCGACCTTCAGACTGAAACGAAAGGAAACAGCTGCTAATTGTGAGACTTGAACAGCTATTTTCTCGTTGAAATGTCTAAAATCCCAGAAGTCTTGGTTTACAAATATAGTTTTTCTTTTCAGTGCACTGTAAATTACCATATGGCCAAAAAAATAAATAAAATATATACAAAAATGACAAACAAAATGTATTTGCTAAAATATCTTTCAAGATATATATATATATATATATATATATATATATCTTGATATATTTTAAAAATAGAAAAAAAAAATAAAGAATTAAAATATATATTTTGCTCTCCATAAACTTCAATCCAAGAAAATAAATTTACATATGTCATGTTTAAAGAAAAACTTTATTTGTGTCTGTAACACATTTAAACACAGTATAACACATGTGAATAAAATAATCATACTTTACAATGTTAAACAAAAATTACAAAATTACATATTATTAAATCATAAATATAAACCTCATAAATATAGACCTCAAGTCTAAATGTAGGCTACTGTTATGTTTTTTTATTATTATGTGTTTATGATTATTAATTTATTATTTAATGCATTATTTGTAAAAAAAAAAAATACTGTCTATCTATCTATCTATCTATCTATCTATCTATACATATATATATATTTTTATTTTTTCAAAAAAAATATTCATTTCAAAAGTATATTTCTTTGAGCGTAACCTTTGACAACATGCATTTAGAATATATTTAAAATTGATTTTTTTCCAGATGTTTTTTTTTTTGCCATATAAAGGCTGTTTGTTATTATCTTACGTCTGTGCATAACATTTCCATCTAATAGCTTATATTCATTCTTATCTAAAGTATCACATTTAAACTTCTCATCCAAGAATGCTAATATTTGAGAATAGAAAAGAAATGGATGACTGGCCTTCATTGCAAGACCATGGCAGATAGTTCAGCTATTAAACTCATTTTTCTGACCTAACCTGCCAGTGGCTATTTTATAACTTAAATGTCCACTGGCCTTTTTGCCACCTTTCCTAATGACTGGTAGCTTTCCTGCACCGGCTTCATGGCCGGTGATGCAGCTCAAGCAACATCCTTATTAGTACAATAAGGTTAATTAGTGTGCGATGCCATTGAGGAAATTCAATTTTCTGTTGTAACCATGGAGGATTTTTCATGCAGCTCAAAACTGGACATGTCACGCTGATGGCTGAATACCGGAGCTGAAATAGTCAGCGCAAAGGTATAATCATAAATCTGATTTGAAATTACTAGAGATGTTCGTAACAAAAAAAATCTGTCTGTCTGGAAAATAGTGCGAGCGTTAGTGGGCGTCTTTTCAATTTTCCATTTTTGTTCTGCAGACAGGTGTGAAAAAAAAACTTCTTTACTTGCAATTTGGACACAATATTTTTTCCCGCATTATTTCCAGATAAACCGTCTGCACAATACAAAACTATGACATCTGTTGGTTTGAACAAACTAGAAGCTTTATTTGCGTCTACGTTTTTCTTTTTTTTCTTTTTTTCTTCAGTGTGGATTCTTTTATCCGGCTGAATGAAAGCAGATGCAATGATCAGCCTGTGAAATGCTTGAAGAAGCATACATGCAATTGAGGCCATTGGCATACAGTATGTATTGAAATACAGATATCACTGTGGAAAACAGCCAGATTTCACTTCATCCTCTGTGAATACAGCAGCTTTATTATTCATGACAGTTCAGGCAAGTTTGCTATGAATAATCTGCACTTTCATATTCTGTCTTGTAGCATCAAAACATATTTAAAAAGGCATGCAATATATCCTTTATATTTGGATTTAACAGTTTGTATATAAAGTGTTAAAGCTAACAAGATTTTTCTTTTAGTTGGTATGAGTCAAATCAAAACATCCTCATCTCTCATAGACGCTCACATAGAGGTTTCTACAATTTAAATAAACTCATAACAACTAAACTTCCAATTAGGGTTTATAGTGTTTTATAGTGTAACTTTTTAAAGGAACAGATCTCCAAAAAAATTGAGAGAAAGAAATTTTGCTCAACTTCAGGCCATGCAAGAAGATTTTGTTTCTTCATGGAACCAAATTTGGAGAAATATAGCATTACATCACTTGCTCATGGATCCTCTGCAGTGAATGGGTGCCATCAGAATGAGAATCCAAACAGCTGATAAAAACTCCAGTCCATCAGTGAATGTCTTGTGGAGTGAAAAGCTGCATGTTTGTAAGAAACAAATCCATCATTAAAGCATTTTAACTTCAAATAATCGCTTCCGGTCCAAATGTGTAGTTCATAATGCATAATGACACTTCCTCTAGTGAAAAAGTCCATCAACTGTTGTCCTGTCACATCCAAATCCACCCACATATTTATTTATAACTTGTTTTGGACAGTTTTCGCTTGAAAACGGTGCTTAA
This sequence comes from Schizothorax lantsangensis, assembly GCA_027422415.1. Taxonomy (NCBI): domain Eukaryota; kingdom Metazoa; phylum Chordata; class Actinopteri; order Cypriniformes; family Cyprinidae; genus Schizothorax; species Schizothorax lantsangensis. The sequence goes on along the minus strand of CM049851.1, from coordinate 5,206,448 downwards.
TCTGCTCATATTCCTCTCCTGATTCAGACAAGACAACTTTTTTCACTGGAGAAAGCAATATTATTGGATAGAAGACTCGTATTTTAGCCTGAAGGCAATAGTTTGAAGCTAAACACATTTTAATGGTGGATTTGTTTCTTACAAACATGCAGCTTTTTACTTCACAAGATGCTAATAGATGGACTGGGGTAGTGTGGACTGCTTGTGGATTATTGTTTTTATCAGCTGTTTGGACTCTCATTCTGACGGCACCCATTCACTGCAGAGGATCTATTGGTGAGCAAGTGATGTAATGCACAATTTCTCCAAATCTGTTCTGATAAAGAAACAAACCCGTCTACATCTTGTATGGCCTTAATTTCTTGTGTGTACATTTTGTGTGTACATTTTCAGCAAATTTTAATTTTAGGTTGTTTTGTCTAATTTGGAATGCTGTAAATTCCCTTCTTGTTCTTCTTAAAGACCTCTAGTTGTGCATACCACCCGTGAAGATGTGGATTTGGCACGCGTTTGCATTTGTTTTCCATGCATCACCGCAGTGTGTCCTGAGCTCATCATCACAACAGAGATCGGCCTTCTGTGAGGCTGAACGCACAAACAACAGACGCACAACACAAACACTCTGTTCCACCGAGGCCTGAACCTGCTGTCGCCTTATTGTCCTTGATCATCTGTATCCTCAATAGCGATGGACAGAATCTCTCTCCGTCTAGCCTGTTGCTAAGTGGTGGATTTGGCTTGATTGGTGCTTCCCAGCTGTATTTTCTGGAGCCAAATTCAGCATATTACAGATATGAGCTCAAGTGTCCATTATCTCTAATTAGATGGACCGTACGGAGCAGATACAGACAGCCACTTTGGAAATGATGGTGTTGACCCTGATACACAATGACATTAGGAGGTCATATTCTCTTGAACTGTTTCATAAAGTGAGTGGGATGTTTGTTAAAGTGACTTACAAACAGAAATGAACTGTTTATGTAAACCACAGTACCCTTTAAAGATGCTTTTCCCATATTTAGCTTGCTTGCAATTCCATTATTTGCTTCTAAAAGGGTTTTTATAATGAAGGAATGTTAGATAAACACCTTTTATGTTACAGCTGGACAGTCTTTGTGAATCCAGACCTCCTGCTCTGTTGTGCAAGCTGATGTCACAATGTATAAAGGTCTAAGTGTTGCTTGGCAATAGTTTTCGTCATTCCAGACTGATGCATCCTTGTTCTCAGCAGTTTGGTTAAATCTACAGTGGCCACAAAACGCATTTTGACACACATGAAAATGTCTGAATGTCATTGCATTGGATAATGAAATATCAAACCAAGTGCACTTAAATGTTCTTCTCATCAGTTGACTGCAATAATAATAATATGTATATATATTTTTTAAATAAGAAGTTTGAAATGTAAGGCTGCATTTATTTGATCCAAAGTACAGCAAAAACAGAAATATTGTGAAATAGTATTAGTCTAAAATAAAACTTTCATTTTTTTAATGCAAGCTATTTCTAATGATATAACTGAGCAGCAAATCAGCATATTATAATTATTTCTGAAGGATCATGTGACACTGAAGACTGGAGTAATGCTGCTGAATAATCAGCTTTGCATCACAATAATACATTACATTTTAAAATAGATTTATATAGAAAAAGGGTATTGTAAATTATAATGATATCTACAAATATGACTGTTTTTACTGTATTTTTATCAAATAAATGCAGCCTTTGTGAGCAAAAGAGACTCCATTCACAACACAAACAAATAAATAAACAATAAATATTATTTATTGTTCCAAACTTTTTTTTTTTTTACCAGAAGTGTATATGACTAATATATATGAATAAAATGCACTGCATTTATAATAAGACCAAACGCATATACAATACTTAATAGATTATTGAAAGTAAAGGGATCATTTGATTTCATGTTGATTTTGATTTTTGTCTTCATTCTGAAAATAATATATATAATTTGAAACCTAAGATACTTGTTTTTGTGAAAGTGCAGTGTTCAAATATTATTTGAGATCCACTTGATATACAGCAATACATTTTGTATGGAAGCATGCGATGCGTAGGCCTGTAAGCCACACTGTAACCAAGCTTAATTAAATTATAGGCTATATATGTATATAGACTATACCTTCAAGTAATTATGTCAGAACATATGCAATAATATTAATTAATCCGTTTAAAAGAAGCAGTGCAAAATAAACGCTATAAGGACCTTTAAACCTTACATTTACTCCTCTAAGGCATAATGAATCATGCGTAGCCCTATAAATGCCATTACAGCATGTTAATATTTTATGCCGTCATTTCAAAGACGCGCTCAAGAATACTTAGTCTCACTATTTACGGGCAAATGCTCTGAATGGGCGATGCATGTCGCCTTTTCCCACCAGAAGAGGGCAATCTGATGCATAGCACTTGCAAAAGAAGGTTAAGCAATGACTGCACCAGTGCTGAGTGCAATCACACTCGCACGCTCCTCTTAAAACCTTCTTCTGTTTTTGACAGATGTTCGGGGAAAGAAAAGCGCCCTGAATGTGCTTACAGCACCAGCTCTGCGCCCCTGTGAGATCAGCAGATATCTGGAATGCATCACTCATCCTGCGCACAGAACTGTCTTTTACAGGACATAAGAAAGATGTTTGCATCCCTCGCTTGGGTTTCTTCATAGCTGCGCACCTTGGCGAGCATCCGATGGTGCGCTTTTGCGCAAATCTCTCCAAACTTTCCAACCAAGTGGAGGATATTTTGATGCGAAGGATATAGCCGATACACACACGCACTCTCTGGAAATGTTCTTGTGTGGACATTCCCGTTAAGTAAACCCTTAACGTTTGTATTTTACGCTGGGAAGAGCTCTTAGGATTTCTCCGTTGTTCACTTGGACATGTTGCGCAGCGGCGCAGCTGCGGGATTGAAATAACGCTGCCGTTGCCGGAGTTTCCTGAACCTCGCCAACATCTCGGGCACCGCATCTTTGGGCAGGTGCTCCTTTCTGAGTGTGTTTGAAGACGGTACCATGCGGAATCTGGAACCGCACATCGAAGGGCTGTGAAATCTGCTGGAAACGCGACATTTACGCAGAGATGGGTATGTTTCCGTTGATTTGCACGAGTCGAAATAAATCCGTGTTGTCCGTTGGCTCTTTGGATACAGTTAGGATATGAGGTGTATCGACACCCTAAGATCGTTTCTTAAAATAGCATTGCTGTGGGATTTATAAGTGCGTTGCATGTGTCAAATGAATGAAGCATCTTTGACTCTGTCCTTAGCGTGCAACTTTCATCACGCATACCTGCAGACATCATATAACGGAATTTAGTGCCATATATTAGATTTTCCACGAGTGTTGTGTGATCAACAGGCTGTCTTTCTATCTGATGTTTTGCTGTCCTGATTGGATTCTCTGATGCTGGTCGATTCTTCTAACTCACATCTGTTGGAGAGAATCTGTGCTGCCTCATATCCTCATATCTGTCCTTGCAGATTTCATTTAAGGAATTCTAGGCGTATGCCCTGCATTTTCATACTTCACTATATGGGACCCAAATAACTATGCATTTTGTGAAGGACAGGTAAAACCTGCAGTTATGCACCAAGAATGCTGTGTCAGTTCTTGCATCCTTCAAGAGAAAAAAACTCCTGATTTTGATTGATGCTTCAGAGCAAATGATGCTGTCATAGCGGAAAGCTGTGATTTACTGTTTGATTTTATGCAGTCATTCATGTTGCTTGGAGTGCAGAGGTCTTGTTGTAGTCTCTTAACTGTTGCTTGTTTTGTTGGTTCTTTTTTATGTTGAAATTTGAGGATTGAGGGAATATCGTCCCTTCAGATGCATTTAAAATCATTCTGTAATTATTGAGAGCACAGATGTTTGTCCCCATCATAAATCATAATCAGATCATAAATAACACCTCGCCCCCTCTCCTTTTCCAGTGATCGCCCTGTATAATGTATGGAGAAGTCGTTCATTCAAGTGAATGAAATGGTACTGGAAGTGTGTAAGAGCGAACATATGAAACAAATATGACTATTGTGTTCAGAATATGAGTATTGTCATCATAATGGCTGGGTGTCGTAGCGTCTTTGTGGCTGTTTACTGGGCAGATAATGTAGGAGGATGTTCACTTCTGTGCCTCACAGGTGTGCTGTTCGCTGGACTCGCTCAGCTCACACTCATTCTGTGACACTTCTTATGCTGGCTATTAAGAATAAAGCTTGACAAAATAATAAAAGATGTAAATGTTTGCGTGAACCTCACTACAAAAAGACCAGTTCATATGTCACAAAATAGTTGTTGCATAAAGAAAATATTTTTTGGATATTTTTAAGGACTCTAAAATGTTTTGCATGACAATTAAGCAGCCCCATCCTATTTTCATTACCTTAATGTGCAAAAAAATAAAAAATAAATAAAACAATAAAAAAAAAAATGTTTTTTAAATAAATAAAAACATTCTCCCTGTGTGCACACAATGATTTTATTTTCAATAATCAGCATAATTAAAATGGTATCCAACAATTAAAATTTAAATCTAAATAATATTTTTTTATTATTATTATTACAGTAATGATGATTTCATCTAGTACAGTAGGCTAGTGATTATGCATAAAAATGTCACAAATAACAAATTATACAATGGAAAAAAGTAATCAATATATTTTATTTATTCAATAAATAATGATTACATATTAAATAATTCAGTAATTAATCAAATACATTTTTATGATTCATTTAATAAGTTTTTTTAATATTTAAATATTTTCTATATTGTTTATTTTTCTCTAGATTTTTGGGTGAAATATGGTTTATAGATTTCTTGATAGTGTGAGAATCACCTGTATAATAATTAATTAATTCATTAATTCAATGGTTCGTTCACTTATTTATTTATTGTGGTATTTTTATGTCATTTGCACTGCAAGTGTTTTGTGTGGATGTGAAATGCATGCCATAATATTTACCAGAATTTAACTGTCATGTCAGTAGCATGCAATGTTGCCGTGTCTGTCACTCTGTGACGATGATACCATTGTCCCACGCTGGCACGCTCAAACAAGCTGTAAAGCAATATGATAATAGCACAGCATGAAGAACAACTACTTACTGTCATATTCCTGTTAAGTACCTCAGTGCGATATTACAGCGCTACAGAAAGGATAAGACCTGAAGCTAATTCCTCAATCCCCCTCCTCTTACGTTACCGCAGCCCACCGAAAGACATCTGGACACATCAAGTGTCCCTTATTAAACGTCTAAGAGCTTCTCCAGGTAATAGAGTGGAGAGGGTGTCAAAACAGATAACTGGGGAGAGAGATGGAAAACATGTCAGCCAGTGAGAAATGGACACAGGAAGTAGCCATATCTTTTTCTCGGGTTTGATTGCTTAAACTGTGAAGACAGATTCTCGGTTATGACCTGTTCCATCAGGGGAAATTAAAATGTGGGTAATGGAAATATCATTAAGTTTGATAGGAGGAATATAGAAAAAAAACTGTAGATGTGAAATCTCTTTTGTGACTGTTGCATGTGGGCTCCTCTTTGAATGTGATGGGATTACTTCAGAGCTGTTCAATTTTGTGTCAGATTATCTTTGTGTGAGATTAGCACTGCTGTTTTGGGATTATGCTTTTCCTGCTCACACAGAAACAAATCACAGATGGGATTAGCGCTGAAAAAGTTGGCCACCGTTACAGGGAGCTTTTCCGCAGGGCTCTGGTGATGCTGTATGTGCTTTAAATTATGCTTGTAGTTTATTGTATGCGCTATGCAGTGAAAGAAATTACACGAGGAAGTACATAATCAAGACATAAAAATCAATCCATCTACCAAGAGGAAAATTGTGTTGCTCAGAAATTGCTCTTTCATAGCTCCTTACTGGATTTACTCCTTACTGGAACACCATTTTGTGTTCCACAAAGAACGTTTCAGTAAACAGTTCTTAAAATAACTATTTTGCTTGTTAGTGTAAAGAACATTTTAATAATCATTTTTTTTTTCCCGCTACATCATTAACAATAAAGGTTCCAAAGGGGTGTTTTTGCAGTGATGCCTTAGATAGAAGAACCATTTTTGGTTCCCCAAAGAATCATTTAGGTTTTTGTTTTTTTTAGTTTGAAGAACATTTTAATAATCTAAAGAACCTTTTTCCACTGTAAAGAACCATTTGTGGAATTGAAAGATTCCATGGATGTTAAAGTTTCTTCATGGAACCATAGATGCCAATAAAGAATCTTTAGTTTTAAGAGTGTATGTTTGTATCTGTAATGCTAGGTAGGTAATGCCATGTGAGAAAGAAAAATCAAAATGAGATCGCTGTTGTATCTCACTTATTTCACTTAGACAGCGATGGAATGAATTGGAAAGCAACTGAAGACTTTTGATGAATGCTCATGATGATCTCATATATGTCTCCAGAGATTGCACTATTCAAAATAAAGGTTCTTTATTGGCAATTGCTAATGGCTATTGTTTCCATGAAGACCCTTTACCATCCATAGAACATTTCCATTAGATAAAAGGTTCTTTAGTGGAAAAAGGTTATGTAGATTAACAAAATGTTCCTCACACTAAGAATATAATGTTTTTTTTTTAAGAACTGTTCACTCAAATGTTCTTTGGGGAGCCAAAAATAGTTCTTTATTTGGCATTGCTGCAAAACCACACTTTTTGAACCTTTATTTCTAAGAGTGAAGAACCATTTTGGGTTCCCTAAAGAATCTCTCAGTGAACAGCACTCAAAAGAACCATTATTTTCTTAGTGTGAAGAACATTTTATTAATCTAAAGAACCTTTTTCCTCTAGAAACAACGTTTTTGTCCAATGGAATGGTTCTACTGTACTGACGTTAAAGGTTTTTCATGGAACCATCAATGCCAGAGTGTAACACCTCTCATGTGTTTCCTCTAGACTTTCAGGTGAGATCTCAACAAAAGTCTACCATCAGAAGTCAAATAAAAGTCCTTTTTTTCAGTGCTTTCTCTTAAAATTGATTAGGAGAAATAAAAACTGACACAAATGAGTTAACAGTTGTCATACTGTAAGAATATCAAGCTATAAATGAATGTGGATAGAAGCTCAGATCATTTGACCGTGGGAGAATTTCACTGGAAATGCTTGTGTTTGACTTTTGATCACATACGTCTTTTATATCTTAAGATGTTGAGACATAAAAGAGACATACGTGAGATTACTGAGTCTTTTTCACACTAAAAGTCTCTCTTTGCTCACCATTCCACCCCTTTGCTGTGTAGGAAAAACAATTGCGATATTAAAGGGATCTCATTTAGATTTTTCTTTCCCATGGGTATCTAGCATCCAGTCGGTGAGATTGCTTTTACCACAAGAAAGGCTTTGCAGAAACTGCGCTTCTGAGACCTGGATGTGGACGTGTTTTAATGTTGGTGGCATGATGAATGAGTTTTAAGATCAAGGGCTGGTTTACACGCACTATTTGACTGCATCTTGGCTGCCGTTCCTTTATCGTGATGAATTGGATGTAGGAAGGTGAGGGAGGCCAAGATGCACTTATGTTATCATGCATATATGCGGAGAAAGACAAATTAAATGGAGGTTTTCAGGTTGGCTCTTTTTGTACTTAAAGCGTGACTCATGAGGGTGACTCCAGCCGCTACGTTGTGAGAGTTAATTAAAACTTTGAGAATTTGCATGCGAACCCTATTGGGTTGTACAGTTGCTCCTTTTGTCCTTGTGTACCTTTGCATAACTTCGTGTGATCTTGCCCAAGGTGTTCTGTGTAGCTGGTAATATTGCAGAGACTAAATTGATTTACCCGTCTCTCTTTTTCTAATTAGGCTGTTCTGGCCTTCCCAAGTGACGTGTGGACAATTTTAAGGGCTAGAATGCTTTACATCAGTCTAAAAAGGGTGGTCTGTGGTATTTTTCACATGTCAAAACCACATATAAATGCCCTGGCAACCACCTACAGTATTTTGGTGGTGAGTTTTTCACAGTGCTGGGTAGTAAACGATTACATGTAATCTGGATTACGTAATCAGATTCCAAAAATTAAGTACTTGTAATCAGTGTTTGGGGTAACTCATTACACGAGTTATGTAATCAGATTACTTATTCAAATAACTAGTAAAGTAATGCATTACTTTTTAATTTACAAGAAAAAATCAGAGTTACTTTTTTTCAAATAAGCAACGCCAGATACTTTGTTTTCACATGAATTGACAGATAGCTCTCCTGTCCTCATGTTAAGAGAAATCAGGAGAAAGTGCAGAGGCATTGTGTGCACAGTGTAAACTGTAGTTCTAGACTAAATGTGAACATGCATTTACACATCTCACTTGCACAGAAACAGATTGAATATTCCTCAAAATGATCAAAAAGAGTGAAATGCAAACCTGCAATAATAAAATGTCGAATAACACAAATATCCTTTATGTATTTAATTAAATTAAAAACAAAGCATCCCAGGCCAGATGGGGAAAAAGTAACGCAAAAGTAACATAATGCATTACTTTCCATAAAAGGTAACTAAGTAATGCAATTAGTTACTTTTCTAGGGAGTAATGCAGTATTGTAATGCATTACCTTTAAAAGTAACTTTCCCCAACACTGCTTGTAATTAGATTATATTACATTTTAAAATACTCTTAATCAGACTACAGTTACTTTTTTATTGATTACATGATTACATATTATTCACATGGTATTTTAATTGTGTTTTATTTGTTGTAATGTATGGACTACAATTTGTAAGTAATGTACCTAGCACTGTTTTTTTCAGTGACAAACACCTCAGTTTCTTTAGAAAATGTACAAATCTAGTTAAGTTAATTGTTCTAATGTCTTTTTATTTTTCATATGAGAAAATAACCTTCATTGCCTTACAATGTGAAATGGGTCTAGAGAAGCGCATGTGGAGGTAAAGCTACTTATCGTGTCCAGGTGTAAAGTTTTTATAAGCCTCAGTGCTCAAAACAGGCTATATTGTACTGTATGAAGCACTATATTGTCATACTTTGGATTTACAAGCAGCGATAACATGGACTTTTACTAGGAAAACTTTTACTTTTGAGTGCATTCACTGGGAAACAGGCCTTAAGTTTTATAACCATAAACTTTGGCTACTTTGCACTGTAACACATTTACTTCAGACTCTTCACAGGAAGATTAGGGACTGTGTTTTTCTCTCATTATTTTAAATGAATTCAAAGGAAATTTGCAATGCCACACTGAACCGATTGTCCTGTAGATAACAGGTTGTTCGGCCTGCCTACTCTCTGTCTTCAAGACTATTAGATTAGCCCGTTTCATTCGATTGACCTACACAAAATGTTTCGATTAGATCTAGATCTGGAGGCTGGTAAACAGTGGTTGGGTTGGATGATTCAAACGCATTGCTGCTCACCATTGTACATTTATACAATTACTTTTATATTTACTCAATAGTTGTAATATGATTAAAGGTTCAGATGGTAAGCCTTTGTGCTGGCCACTCAAGATAAACCAATAATTTCCTGTTTTTGCTCCAAGAACAGCAGACAAAGGACTGTTATCAATTTTGGCACACCCTTAGCTCAAAAAAAACAAAAAACTGATCTCTGCCCAAACTGAGGAAAAATCTCAATCAGATAACAAAGTATAAATAAACACTGAGCCAGCCAAAGAGGAAATGGACATTTTCACTGTCCTTCATTGATTGGCAAAGATGTTTTCATTGATTCAAAATATTTTGCTTTTTTTTCTTAAAATAGTAATTTAGTCATCTTTTTGTAGTTTATTTACAGTATGAAACCCATATTTCTTCTAGGGAATACAAAAGGAGAAAAACTCTGCTGGTTGCTGTTTTCCATGCAATTACAGTGAATGGGGCTGAAGCTTTATAAAGAACACAAAAGCACCATAAAAACGTATCACAAAAGTAGTCTGACTCATGCACTATACTCCAAGTCTTCTGAAGTGTTTGATAGCTTTGTGTAATGAAAAGACCTAGATTTACATCATTATTCACTAATTATCATCTTCTCCAGTGAGCTGTTAACCTCTGCGACCGGCTCATTGAGTCAGTTAGTTGAGCTTGAGAACCAGTCCAATTTGTGAACGAATCATTTGAATCCCGAATTATTCAGATCATTCAGCTGTGAAGTGGATTAATCGATTCATCAGACTCAAAAGAATGATTTTCTCATGAACCAAGCACAATTGATCAGAGTTTGTATATTGTAGCAACAGATATTTGATTCCAATCTTTTTCATTTAGAAAGCAAAACAATCACAAGGACATCTGGACATCACCCAATTCTCTCTCTCTCTTCTGTATTGTTGTGATACTTGTGACTCTATTTTTCATCTGTAGCTTATCTTGTTTGGTACTGTAGTCTTCTTTATCCAAAAAATGTCCAAGTTCTTTTTTATAGTATCTTTTGATTTCATACTGTGAACCATAAGCATAGAGAACAGTATTCTTCTAAGTCAACAGTCTGGTTTCTCTACCACAGAGACTGTTTATTGGAGCCAGTGTGTAATTATGGTTATTAAGAAACCTTAAGGGGAATGTTTTTACTCCTTTATTTGAATAAAGTTACACTTGCCTATTGAGCTCTTTTGGTTGCTTCAAGGTAAAGGTGTATATTTGCTTTCATTTTTAATTAAAGTACATGAACTAGGAAAATCAATTGACATCGGCATACTTTAAGAATGCCAAATACTGGTCTAGAGCAACAATTTGCATAGTAATCACATTAATGGGAAATGAAGAGAAGGTAAATAAAATTCTGACTTGAAGCAACACAAATAAGTTCTTACTTCCCTCCTACATTCAAGATTTTATTCAGTAAACATTGGCTATGTAATTTGATAACCTACTTTGTGCAAACTGTGCAGCGGGACTAATTAAGTATGTACTAATCCTTGTAAGTAAGTTATCATCAGTTTGTGACTAAATGCAAAAGACTAGGATTCAGCATTGACCGAATCATGGCTTATCCCTTCTTTCTCTTTGTGTTTAATGCAGGATCCCTGGTGATATCCCGTTGGCTGATGATCCCCCTGCTCGTGCAGGCCTGGCTCTTGGCTTCTCAAGGCAGAGTCCGAGAGAAACCGTGTCCCCGAAGCTGCCGCTGTGATGGCAAAATAGTGTATTGCGAGTCAAATGCCTTCCGTGATGTGCCAAAGAATGTTTCCGTGGGATGCCAGGGCCTCTCGCTGCGGTACAACAGCTTGGTGAACCTCAGGGCTGGTCAATTTGCCGGCCTCAGCCAGTTGGTCTGGCTGTATCTGGACCACAACTACATCATTGCAGTGGACAAACAAGCCTTTCAGGGTGTTCGAAGACTAAAGGAATTGATCCTCAGCTCCAACAAGATCACACATTTGGAAAACAGCACGTTCCATTCAATCCCCAACCTACGCAATCTGGACCTTTCCTACAACAAACTTCAAGTTCTGCAGCCGAATCAGTTCCAGGGCTTGCGCAAACTGTTGAGTCTCCACATCAGATCGAATTCCCTCAAGACGGTTCCCATGCGAGTGTTTCAGGATTGTCGAAATCTAGAGTTCCTTGATTTGGGCTACAATCGACTGCGAAGTCTTACCCGTAATGCATTTGCGGGACTTCTCAAACTGACTGAGTTACACTTGGAGCACAACCAATTCTCAAAGATCAATTTTTCTCATTTCCCAAGGCTGAACAACCTCCGCGCTTTGTATCTGCAGTGGAATCGGATAAAGTCGATAACCCAGGGAATTACATGGACCTGGACCTCTTTGCAAAAGCTGGATCTTTCTGGAAATGACCTGCAGGTGTTGGATTCAAGCATCTTCCAGTGTCTCCCTAACTTGCAGACTCTTAATCTGGACTCCAATAAGCTAAGCAACGTGTCTCAAGAGGCCATATCAGCTTGGATCTCTCTTACTACCATCAGTCTTGCTGGTAACATTTGGGAATGCAGCCCCAGCTTATGCCCCCTTGTAGCTTGGCTGAGGAACTTCAAGGGGAACAAGGAGACCACCATGATTTGTGCTGGACCAAAGGAGGTTCAGGGTGAGAAAGTCATTGAGGCTGTTGACACACATGGAATCTGTAAGATGACCCCCACTCCTTACCAGCCGATCTCTTCCACCGTAAGCTCCCCATCCAAACCTGGACGTTTCCCCTTGCCCACCATGTTCAGGGTGAATGAGAAAATAACACGCAACAATGCTGTTGCGCCTTCCCCGACGGCTGCGTCCCCACCCATCCCTGAGCAGGACTTTGAGCATGTTTCGTTCCACAAGATAATTGCCGGCAGCGTCGCCCTTTTCCTATCCGTGGCCATAATCTTGCTAGTCATCTACGTCTCCTGGAAGCGTTATCCCAGCAGCATGAAGCAACTACAGCAGCATTCCATGGTGAGAAAACGCCGGAAAAAGGCGAGGGAGACAGAGCGAACCCTCAGCTCCCCGCTTCAGGAATATTATGTGGACTACAAACCCACAAACTCTGAGACCATGGACGTACTGGTCAATGGGACAGGACCCTGTACCTACACCATCTCCGGCTCCCGAGAATGTGAGGTATGATCCGTCGCCCTCCTAAAATCCATTACCACTGCAGGGAACAAGAGGTAAATGTCCAGTCGATGTGAGGCGAAAAAATTGTGTTGTCCCCCCCCCTTTTCCGCTGCTAGCTCTTCGTCTCTAATGGGTAGGAAACATGGGTCAGTGCATGGCAACTTGAGTCATATGTTCTCAGGCTTGTAATCAAAGTTTTGTTTCCTCCTTTTACCTCAGGTAGTGTAAGATAAAACATCCTCGAGCCAAAAACACCTTGTTATATATCAAACAGCAACACCGGTTTGGGGAATTTTTACTCTCTGCTGGCTTATAGCAAAACATTGAGTACTGCTTTTAAAATACACCACTTATTGGCTACAAAAAATTGGTGTAGCTTCAAATACTGGGTCAAGTCTCTGTGCATTGCTCCTTTCCTATCCTCTGTGTGTTTTTGCATTATTATCAACATGCAACACCCCAGGCAAATGGCTGTTGAGTCAAATAAATTGCGGTGGCCTGCTTGTTTAAAGGAAAGAAACCTTGTTTAAAAAAAAGACATTGATGAAATGTGAGAGATAATATATTGGTCTGGTTCCAAGATAAATATTTGCCTCATTTTGGATTCAAGGTAGCAGTGACCAGATTATTGAGGGGTTGGAGAGATTTCCCTTAATCATGCGCTTTGTCAGACAAATCACCAATTCAGGACATAATTAAAGATACACATTGCTTATCCTTGTACATAATTCCCCCACATGGCCACTCTTGGCAATTGCATCCCATAATTTATGCAGTGTCATGGGTTCTCCCCATGAAATATGACAAGGCCCAGGTCCAGACATAGAGGAGCTTGAGAACATAAGCGTAAAGCCTTTTACCACAAAGCAGCTACTCAGGGGAGTCAAAGTACACATACATTACAAATTACAGTTCTATCCAGGCCGTAGAACAGCAAAAGCAAAGGCAATCTTCCTGGTAGAAATAAATTCAATGTTCACGGGTCTAATTATGCATGGCTTTCAGCAAAGGTCATCTTGAGTATCGCCTCCATCACATTGCCGGAAGTGTTAGAACAAGTGTGAGATCTATAGGGAGTCTAACTTACAGGACAGCCATCATTTTGTTCTGTTTGGTTGATTCAGTGGATTGTAGGTAAATCCGCATGGAAGTTATATTCTCATTGTAAATAATGAGCAAGCCCAAGGGATGCATTTCAACAGCTTTAAAAATTATAAAGCTGGTTTGCTTTCAGCTTTGAACAGGAAGTAATAACAGGAAGTATGTCCTGTGAAACAAGGTCAGATTAAATAATTAATAAGGTGAATTAATGAAATTCACAAATGGATAGAATTTACAAGTGTTTGACTAAGAGGCTTAGCGATTTGTTTGGAAGTGCTATGGTGATTGTCTTTGCTTTCGCACCAGTAAAAGGTAATATTTCATTTTAGTGGTTTAATCTGCATTGTAAACAAGGTGCTGTGCTTTTCCGCTTGTGTATTGTTACCGTGTTGATTCATTTGCTTTATGGTCTTTCTGTTGTTAGCATCCATCATCTCCTTTGCCCCTTTGTTGCTCCTGTTGTTGTGTTTTTCTGTCTTTTGACAATTACTAATTGTTTTCAGTAAATGTAGAACTGAACCCTGCATTTTATCAAGTAACCCTTACTGCTAATGTGTAACACAGTGATAGTGGGTATATGTGTGTATGACCTTATGTGAAACATGTTTTCCCTGTTGCTATGAACCCAAAAGCAAAAGCATATCATTTAATTTACAGCATTATGTATTCTATATAATGCTAGGATGCTCTAACTCAGCTCTAAACATCAGAAAATATGTGAAATGCACTATTAACCTATTTATATTAACACCCTCTATTGCAAATTAGGCTTTTATGAAGCATCACAGTGAACTTCCCACCTATAGTTTAAAATAAGATCTATACACAGTGACAGGCACACAAATACTTCCTTTTTACTAAATCTGACTGAATTCAGATTATTTTAGCACATTATATCTAAAGTTTGAGAATGTAAGTTTGTTCCCCCTCAATCTTTAATATTTGGTTGCATCCTTGTACTGTGGGAATATATCTTCAACTACAAGGTTTTATAGTCTGCCTGACTCTCCATCTCTCTCTTTAATCGTACGGTTGCTCTCCTGCGTGAGTTAGATGAGTCCCTGACAGCTTTTTGTTGACAAGGCAGAACCACAGGAAGTCCAGGCAGTGGGCCATTACTGAAGCCCCTTGATGTTGTGAGCAGTCAAGCTGGTCATATTTACAGCGAGAAGGACGGTGATTCTATCTTGGAAAATTGGAAGTGTCAAAGAGCGAGATCAGAGACATAAAGCTACGGCTGTCAGAAAGCAATTTTTATCGAACGGTGATAACCTGTGACCTCCTGTGACCGCGGTCAGTGGCATTGCTCATACGCACAGGTCTGCTGAAGAGAAGAGGTATAGAATAAAGTCGGGCTGATAATATAGTGTGATTGTGGACCGGACTGTCTTCTACACTCACAGCGATGGACAGAGAATAACAGATGAACGCACTTCTTTTATTTTGAAATGGATGCTTGGCACAGTCAGTATTTAGAAATATGAGTTTTCATGTCTTTTGTAAATTGATGGTTTATATTTCAGTTGTAGTTTATCAGAAATTGGGAGCTTGAAAGCCCCTGGTCACTATATGTTTTGCGATCTCCTTTCATGTTCTACTAAAGAAAGAAAGACACTCATACAGAATTAATACGACATCAGAATGAGCAAATGATGACAGAATTTTCATTTTCGGGTGCAGTTTCTTTGCAGAAATGCTGTGATATTCCTTTGACACTTTTGGTAATGATGTAAGTTTCATAAGTGACTAACTAGAAGCAGCTTCCACTATGATAACTCTTCGACCAGATCAAAAATATCTGGGGATGAAGAAATAGTTTGATTCTACAACTTCCTATCTGTCATTGCAGATGTATTAATGAGCGATTTGCATGTAACGCCGCTGTGAAGTCCCTGCTTAATCATTGTGACCGTGTTTTGGCATTTCTCCAGAAGCAGAGCTACTGTAAAAAGCCAGTGGGCTTTGGCAGCATTGTTTCAGCGTATTAAAATGAACAACAGCTTCCCTGAAACTACAAATGTCCTCTTTAGCAGAACAGGGCCCTCCCAGAGCTCTCTGTTGGGTCAGCTCCTTTTACTCCAAATGGCGAAGGCTTCGTCCTTGAGTTCTGGATGGCTTCCCAGTGTTTCTGGCCCAAGCAGCGGTGCTTCACCTTTTCTACCGCAACTGTCCCAGGCAACCCAACCTTTACTCGATGGTTGTATTATACAAACATAGAGCTGGGACTTAATGCATGTGTTTGTATCGTGTGGTTGTGCATCTCTTTTTCAAGGACTTTTGCTATGAATATTCAGTCTGAATGTGATTCTGCAGGGATTTCAGGCAACAAAACAGCTCTGTTCCAAGAACTACCTAGCAAGCTTATTACCTGGACAGCATTTTCAAATTATATATACGTATATTCATACATGCACACTACCGGTCAAACGTTTGGAATGATTCAGTTTTTTTTTTTTTAATACCAAACTCAATGTTTGAGTGTTTGAGTACAATGTTTCAAATCATACATTTATAAGCTTCCAATTGAGTTGGACATCTGCTTGAGTAGGCAGCAGACAGCAGGACAGCTCACAGGTTTTGGAACAGAGCTGATGTGTATTTATAATAAAAATGAAATTCTCAGGGAAGAGATGACATATGAATGCATAAAGAGTATGTTCACTCATTTGACATCTGGGATGCAGTGCTAAATGAACATATGTCAGCTACAAACAGTCCTTTATGGACAAGAAGTGAGAGCGATCCTGCTGCAGTGGAAAAGTTGGAAGGAAGCATCTAAACAGATGTCTTAAATTTCACAAACTTTAACAAAACTAGGCCGCAAGGTAACAAAATATAACCTGGAGGCGATGCAGCTTGGGTTGTTAGTGTCTTGTTAAATGAAACATGCCAGTGAAGGATGCTGAAGGCTTTCCTGTGGATTGCAAGAACAAATTGCTAAGAAATCGAAAGCAGAATCATTTAGGCCTTAGTCACTGACCTTGATTGTAAAAGCAGTGCAGGGTACAAACAGTCATAATGCATCCTCAGGCTGAATGCGTGTGTCTGGATGTTATACTGCAAGTTGGTGTAATGTACGGCAGGACCTAATTTTATCTATTAGAATTTGATTAGATTATTCCATTTTATTTAAGTTTATTGTTAGAATAGCATATACTGATGAATTGTGTATAATAAGACCAGGAACATTTATTATTATTATAATAATTAATTAGTTACATTTATATAGCGGTTTTCTGGGTACTCAAAGCACTTTACATAGAAGGGGGGAATAAGCTCTTGATGCATATTTCATGTCATTTTTAGAATAGCATACACTGATGAATTGCGTACAATAAAACCACGAAAGTCAGTTTTGGTCTTTAACTACTCTTGACTACATTAGAGCATTACAGCATTAGAGTTTCACTTACTTTTTTTTTTCTCTTTCTATAGTTCTATAAAGTAAGGGAACAGAGCGTTTTATAGCACTGACCTGTCAGGTCAGATAAAATAAAAGTCACTGATGGGTGTTTAAAGCCCAAGCTTTAGCGGTGGCTCTCAGGCAAAGACAGACCTCTAGTGAATTAATGAATTGATAATGAAATTCAATTATACAGTTCCATTCAGGCAAGCGTTCGGGACAAAATGTATCATTCAAGCGGTTGTCGTAAGCCTTGACCCCAGATGACTGGAGCGCTGTTGTTACTGTCAGAAAAGATGGTTGAACCAGGATGAAAGCGCTTGTGATATTGATTCTAGGTGAGTCCATGAGAGATTTCATTATTCATTTGATTCTGGTGGATTGGTTATACTTCACCAAACTCTACAGATGCGCCTAATGAAATG
This sequence comes from Schizothorax lantsangensis, assembly GCA_027422415.1. NCBI lineage: Eukaryota > Metazoa > Chordata > Actinopteri > Cypriniformes > Cyprinidae > Schizothorax > Schizothorax lantsangensis. The sequence continues at coordinate 5,188,980 of CM049851.1, read as the reverse complement.
AAACTCTTCTGTTCTCATTTAGTTTGTTTTCCTCTTTACTACATAAGTGATTTACATAATTATCTTCTCTGAATCTCATAATCAGAAAACTTAGTTATAGAATATAATGGTGCAAAGGTGCCTAAATTTCATTGCATTAGATAACAAACTGACAAATGTTTTAGGAAAATTTCTCTGGACCGTTTTTTTTTTTTATACTCATGGGTTCTCACTGATGGGTTTTTAGATGATGTTTAGTAATGTGAAATCAGTTCTCACAGGTTTAGTCTGATTTTAATTATTTAAATTAATTTTAGGCTACTTCCATTTCTGAGTGAAAGAATATTGGGTGGGAAATAATGGCAAGGATTTAAAATACTTCATTGGGAATTGATTGGATTGTGAACGGCTCAATATGGCAGGTGATTGGAAAGGTTGAAAATCCTCTCAAAGGCAGAGTATGGCATTATATTTTGATGAAAACAAACAAAAACAGACTTTTTTTCATTAAAACAGCATGCACTGATAAACCATTCACAATAAGACCAAAAATGTAAATTAAGAATGTAAAAGGAGACCATTTTGCTGACTTTCATTACATTAATGACATGCATACGTGGTTGTGATGCCATAAAGTTGGTTTCACAGTTAATTTACAGTAAACGGTCTGGATGGACTGGGGAGAGAGGATTGCATTGTGAATATTTCATTTAGTACACATCTACATACTAGATTGAACTAGTTTACTTCAAAATAGCAAGGAAAACCTGGTTTTCCATTGCACGGCCCCCTTTAAAGACCCATTAATGCACAAGGGATGAGATAAGAAAGTAAAAACACCCCCTCCCATCGCAGCCACTTCTCTACTGCGGCTGTCCTGGTTTTGGCAGTGTTTTTGGAGTGTGATAAACAGTGTGAGACACACACACACCGTGGCAGACAGTGTGGTGGAGCTGCACCCTTGTCTGTCTGTGCTGTCTTTGCTGGCAGAGAGGCACGCAGCTGTGAGGAGGGCATCGCTTTAGCCTTCATTGTTGCAGTTGAGTGTAAAAGCTTTGTTTTGGCTGGCCACACGGCTCAGGTGCCTTTATTGAGCGTGGGATTGAATCCAGACTCGCAGCTGCACGCGTAAAGCAACTCGAGAGCACCTCTTCTGGAACCGATTAGTTTTTTAGCACGCTTTGATGGAAACTAGTTGTGTATACTCTGATTAGAGAATAACTATTCAGCAGTAATCCCCTAACTACGCTTCAAGTGCAGTGTAGAGGATGTCAACTGAACCAGGCATTTGCATTTGGGAAGGTCTGTTCTCTTTAGTGTGGAATATGTAAATTATCCAGTTCCAGGACAGACTGTGTCGTGCAAGATTCAGTCCCAATGTATTCGATGCATGATTTGAAATGATAGAAAATGATATATGGATAACACTTTTACAATACGTTTCAATTTGTTAACAGTTGTATTAGGCATCAAGACCTACACTGTAAAAGTTATTTTAATGAAAAGTTGTAAATAAAAACAAAGATTATACTAAGAAAATACTATTTCCTATTTCAAAAATATAAATTTAATTCAGTGTGTTACGTGCTGTTTCTTTGTAATTATTTGTGAAATTTTCCTAGCAATTTTTGAGTGATTTTTGTTTTTAAATGCATTTTTATATTTATTAATCTTAATAAATAATGCTATTTTCTAAATATACTATTGTTAATTTGTTAATTTATGTTGTTCATAATATACTAATGTTATTTTATAGTTTTTTTAAAGTGTTGTTGAAATCTTTTGGTATGCCATTTTAATTCAATGAAATTATCACTTTAATTCCTCAACAATTACTTAAAATGATCAAACGGGTCAGTAAATACATTTATAATGTTATAAAAGGTTTCTATTTCAAATAAATGCTGTTCTTTTGAATATATAATATATTTATCAAAGAATATTGAAAAAAAGAAGTATCATGTTTCCTTGAAAATATTTGGGGATATAAAACAGAAAAAAATATTAAACAAGATAAATTGTAAATGCTGTTAAAATGTTGTTGATCTGAGTCTTTAACGAAGAAAATATTTTAATTAATGTCGCATTATATAATCAGAGCTACATATAGTTAAATTCAAACCTTACTTGTTTTTTTATTAGATTGAAATGTAAGCTATTATTCATAGATTCACTTCTACTCTCAAATCAAATATGATCTATTTAGTACCGGTTTTGACATCCTGATGTTAGGTTACACTCAAGAACATGCTATTTCTCATGCTGTTTATCAACCTGAACTATTATTATTATTATACTAGGCCTATATTTGTCATAAACATATGCACAGATTATAGATTATACCATACATATTATACAGATTATACCATAAAAATACATCAGGTGCTGGATCTGGATCTGGATCTGTCTTGTTCTGGTACAAATTAGGTCCTGGTTCTCTTCATACAAGACATCTTTCTTGGACTCTCTGCTCAAATGCTCTCTCATGTCATTTTCCCTCTTACATCAGCTCCACATACGGTTCTCTGCTGAGGTCCACCGGCTTGATTGACAGGAAGGTGATTTCATTTTAATTTAGGGCCCAAACCCCCAGTTGATCCAGTTCTGACCAGAGCAAGTCAAGCGTTAACAGCCTCTCGCCCGACTAACCGCTGGCGAGTCTTGACATGTTTCTGCTCGCACTCATTCTCTGCCTGCTATTCTCTCATAGTGTCTATTAGATTGAATGTATCAGATTTTTCAGTTTTGAAAGAGAATATGCATGTGTGATAAAGACAACTTGATGACAATATTATTTATTCATGCAGTGATATTCCTATTGAGTAATATTTCATTTTGCTTTCTTAAAGAAACATCTCTCTCAATGACTTCAGAGCCGCATGATTATATCATGAAGCATCAAGCACACTTTTATTCCAATGCAGAAACCAGCACAAATGTGATAAAGATGTTTCTCAGCAATATCATAAATGATTTAACAGCAACCATCAAACGGGATGCAACGTGTTGAGTCTATCCAGAAGAGTTTTCGTTGAGAAAGTGAAGCGTCTATCAATCTGGACTTTCTTTTGGGAATGCAGCATGGGACCAATGAACAATTTATTTATTTGTTTATAACATGAGACCCTAATCATATTTCCTATGTTTTTACGTCTTTACTATCATATGTTTTTTACATCTTTTCCTTTTTCTGTGAACTAATGGCCTTACGCCTTCTTAAGGGGCTGTTAAAACCTAATAAGATCTTTTTTTTATCCTGTGTGCTCCTGTGTCTGGCTGTAAAATGGAGGCATTCGTGTTGGTTTTGCCCTGGAAATGAGACGATTCAAGTTTTAACAGCGCTTTATGCATGCATGACTGTCAGATGGACTGACTTCTTGTCAACGGTCCCACCTTTCCACTTTCTTCGGCCCACCCGTTCCTGCTCCCACGTCTTCTGGCTGTAAAAAACAACAGGTTGTAGCTCAGAACCGCCGTCGAATGTCAACGAGTGATGAGTCACTTTGCACCCGAGCACATTTAATGATGCGACCCGAAGCGGAGCAGCTAGACTCGCTGCAAGAGTCCCTTCTGCCTTTTATTCCTTTCTCTGCTTCTCTCAGTTTTTCTTAGTTTTTTTTTAGGTGAGTCCTACAAACCTCCTGTTCCCTTTCTTCCATATCTGTCCTTCTTTCCCCTCAGTCAGAGAGAGTGATTCATAGATTTGTCTCTAAATGATTTAACTAGTTCAGCTTTTCAAGTTTTTATCCACTTTTCTTTAGGAATTTATGTAATTTAATCAGATCTGGGCACAAATGGAGTAGTAGGATTTTCTGCTGACCTTAAGTTATCTTCCATCAGAACATTCATTTTTCATCATCATGACATCAAAATGGACCCTTTTTGCTTTTTTTTTTTTTTTTTTTAATACATGTTTTTGGTGACTATATGTATTTTAATCAGATCTTCCAGCACAAAACGGATAGCTCCACTGTTTCTGCTGACCTTAAAAGTAAAACCTAAGATATCATCTCTGGACATGTGTTGTGTTATGTTGTTTTATGTTATGTTACGATACGTTACGTTACGTTACGTTACATTACGTTATTTTTAATTTTATTTAATTTTTAAAGAGCTTGGGCAGTCCGTATATCTTCAATACAGTCAATAGTATTTATTTATTTATTTAGTCAGTATAACATAAAAATGGACCCTTTTTACTTTTTTAATGCATGATTTTGGTCATATTGTATACAGATTTCATCATAATCCAACTTTTTCTGCCACTGAAACAATTTTATTTTTTGACTGACATAACCTCGGACATGTGGGCTACTAGTTAATGTTAACCAATAACCAGCTGTTTTTTTTTGTCATTTGTTTTAGACTACTGTTGTAAGTAATCCATTGTTTAACATAGTAATTAATGCTGGTGTTAATGTTTTTGTTTGTTTGTTTTTCCCCCTTTCCTTTATTATTGTATTTCAATGCAGTGCTGTTTCTTGTTGTATTTTCTTTCTTGCAATAATACTTTTAAAAAAATAATGCTGGTTGATGCTAATGGTAAAAAGGTTATGGCAATAATACTAATTAAGGATTTTATAGAGGTAAACTTGCATTCAACTTAATACACTTAATGTGATATTTATCCTGATATCATCCAAAAAAAACTTACCTTCAAAAACATGGCTAAAGTTTGGAAATTGAATATTCCATCAACTAATTTTTTCAAAGAAAGCAAAAAGAATGTGGAACAACGGCCCCAATTTAAGTGTTTTGTTTCTCACCGACAAAAATATTCTCGCTTTAATTAGATCTGTCCGAGACACAAAGCAAAAATCTGATGAAGCGCCTGACGTTTGCTTCAAGCCCGAAGCGCAAAAGAGTAATTACCTGGCCTACTTTGCTCAAACCTGTGTTCCTTCTGAGCGCTCCGTGAGCATTTTGCATGCTGTAAACGCCTCACTTGTTTTTATGTGCTGCCAAGCATTCTGACAAAACAATTCAACGTCTGCTCCACTTCATCTTTGTGCCTCTCCAGAGGTGAGGATACTTCGCATGCTCTCATTGTGCCGCTTCTTGGCATGGAGCAGTGGTTCACCGGATATCACGAGTGCCTGGAAGTGGAGACAAGAGGCGAAGCTCTTCATTACAGTCAGTTTTGGCCACCAGCGTTTAAACCACACGGCACAATTGAGAGCCTATTGTGCTCTGTGAAAACAAACAAATCACAACCGCCACACACCCCACACAAAACACTTGAGATTTATTGTAAAAATGCTTAGTGTTCGTAAAGTGACGGCCATTATGCTTCACTAATATTATGAATTTTATGAAATGTCGCATGTTGACTGGCTGAAGTGTAAATATATGCCACAGTCTATATTTGTCCATTCCAGCACATATACCTTTAACTATAGTATAAATTTACACACCACTATTTTTTGACTATTAACTGTATGCATACATAGGTAGATGTATATTGGTTATATTGGTCTGTACCCTATAATTTTCCTCCATAGTGTTGTAATTTACATATTGCACATATATATTTCCATTTAATGTAGTACACAGTAATACAGTATGTCATGCTCACAAAAAAATGTGCAGACTATAGGGTTGTAACGATATACCGGTATGACAATATACCACGGTATAAACACGTACGATTATCATACCGTGTACATTTGCTTATCTACGGTATTGGGAGAAAATAAAAGACGCAGAATCTCACCTGCGCCTAGGCAACAACTTTCCACTTAAAGGGATAGTTCACTTTGAAATTAAAATTTGGTATCTATCAGCTTACCCCAAGGGCATCCGAGATGTAGGTGTCTTTTTTTCTTCAGTAGATCCAATTTTGATGTTTTAGGTCAAACCGTTCTAGCTGTAGTCATATAATGGCAAGGTCACTGTCTCTATAAGAGGGAAAAAGAACATGCACAGAGAAATCCAAATTAAACAATTCCCCATCGTAACTACACATTGATGGCCTAAGACACGAAACGAGCGGTTTGTGTGAGAAAACGAACAGTATTTATATCGTTTTTTACCTCTTGTACACAACCATGTCCAAGGATCTGAGTGCGCACACGCATTGTGTGACGTGTGTGTGCGCGCACTCTGGCTCACGCTGCATTCACACGGGGCGTGGCTCAACGCTTGACGGAGGGCGTGTCTGAAGCGTGGTGCTGACGCAACTTTTCAAGTGCCAACGGAGGCGCCAGCCAATCAGATCGCCTCATGCAAATACCCAATCCCGTCATGCAACACCAGAGAAGTATGTGATTGGTTGTTGTAACTATGACGGCGCGTCAGCACCACGCTTCAACACGCCCTCCGTCAAGCGTTGACGCCGACGCCCCGTGTGAATGCAGCGTGAGCCAAGCGCGCGCACACACATAACACTGGATGCGTGTGCGCACTCAGATCACTTGGACATGGTTGTGTACAAGAGGTAAAAAACGATTAAATACTGTTCGTTTTCTCACACAAACCGCTCGTTTCGTGTCTTAGGCCATAATGTGTAGTTACGATGGGGAATTGTTTATTTGGATTTCTCTGTGCATGTTCTTTTTCCCTCTTAAGAGACAGTGACCTATACCTGCCATTATACGACTGACAGTAGAACGGTTTGACCTAAAAACATCAAAATTGGATCTACTGCAGAAAAAAAGACACCTACATCTTGGATGCCCTTGGGGTAAGCTGATAGATACCAAATTTTAATTTCAAAGTGAACTATCCCTTTAACTGTTCTCTTGCTCCACCCACACATACAGCGAAGACAACATCAGAGACAGAGGCAGTTATCTCTGTCCCACGTCGAAATATAAGTTAAAATTGGCAGTATGGGAATAACGTTACTTTGGATATAGAAAAGACGAATGCTTATTTGTCCTCGAGGATAGACACAGTTCGCAAAAACTGCGGTCGCAAAGCGGCTGCAAAAAGAGGAAACACATCGAACATGTTTACCTATATTTCAGAACACCATCCTCCGTGCAGATACAGTTATTATGTCCCATTTATAACTTAAGGTTAAAGCCTTATGATTTCCGTGAATGCGGAGTGAGTCCCAGAATCCAGTCATGACAATGAATTTACAATGGAGATGTCAAGCTTGTAGAGGGTGCCCCTCCCCTGTTTTAAAGCACCACTGTTTTAAAGCACCTTAGAACAACACACACCAACACTCTTTGAGCTGAGGTGAAGCTGGGGTCTTTTTTTCACACCCCTGCTCTCTGTTCTCTGTTGGGGCCGGGGGCTGTGAGGATGAGCTGCGCCCGGCGGGGTCTGGGCTGTTGGTTTTCTCTGCTGCTGCGGGGACCGGGGTGGTCCTCCTGTCCCCACGCCATAGCTAAAAGCGGACTCCCCTTGGGGGTTTTGTGTGAACCTTGTCTTGGTATTTGTGTCTAACTGACTCGATCCTAATGATCTGAGTGCCCTGTCGGCTGTTAGGTTTATATTCAGTGAGCATATCTGCAATATATTTAGGTCCTAGACCATTTGAGTGACAGACACGCTTATAAATGAATATTAGTAAAAGTTTACTTTAAAATCAATCCTAAATGTAATACTGGAATGCCAGTGTAAGTGACTGACTACAATGAGATGACTGGTGTGATATGCTCAAATCACGATTTTCTGGTTCTAGTCACTGAATCCTGTATGCGCGCTGGCGCCGCTCAGTGTTTAACAGCACCTGTTCTCACTATCTGGATGTGAACACAAACACTGAGAGCCTCACTGACACTGAGTGAACAATTAATAATCCTTTCATCATTTTATTTGAGAAAACCACAGTCAAATAATGACACTCAAAGTCTTCACTACTACCCGTCAAAATAAAAGTCCGCTTTTTAACTCGAAGAAATTGACAGAAATTACAACTGTACTATAATGTGACTTCTAAAATAATAATAATAATTTATAGAACCATTTAAGAATATAATTTCCCCTAATTTTTATTTAGAAATCTCTGTTGTGCATCCTTTACAAAACATAAAAGGATAAAAGTTATTTTCATTTGATTACATTTTAAAACATTAATTAAATTGTTAAAGCTTTATGCATTAATTTCATTACCACCATTTTTTATATTATATTTGTATTATATCATAAAAGTACAGTCCAGAAAAACTAAGTCAAACCAGAATTTATTAATTGTTATGAATTATTAATGATGAATATAAGTTTTTAAACATATATAATCAATGAAAATGTACTTGATTGTTTTTGAGAATGCAATTTGAATAAACTGCTTCAAACATTTGTTCAACCAAAAATAAACCCTGTTTTGATTGTGTAATACCGTAACTGTGATACCGTGAAACCGTTATTTTCTGATAAATTATTCAATTATAGCAGACTTTATATGTCTATTGCAGAAAAATATTTTCAAACAGAAGAGAAGCTATTTACATTTAAATTAATAAATTATTCAATTATATTTATATATTTATTTTCAAATATTTACATTTGATATATTAATCTGATTCCAATTTACAAGACAAGAAAAATGTTACATTTTATGTATTTATTTATTTGCTTATTTTTTATATTTTCTTTTCTTCAATCTACAGTTTGTATGCAATTGTTTTTAATTGCATCTATCAATCAATCAATCTATCTATCTAGGAAAAAAAATATATATATGCATGTGTGCATGTGTGTGTACTTGTTTATGTTATATTGTGGGGACCAAATGTCCCCACGAGGATAGTAAAACCTGATATTTTTGACATTGTCATTGACAAGGGAAACAAAATATTACAAATAGTAACTGATGTTTATCTGAAAGTGTAAGAATGCAAACAGGTTTACTGTAAGGGGTAGGTTTAGGGTTAGGGGATAAAAATATATCATTTGGTCAGTATAAAAGTAATAGAAGTCTATGGAAAGTCCCCATATTTCACAGAAACAAACGTGTGTGCGTGTGCGTGTGTGTGTAATACATACATACATATACCCACACATATACTTTACATTTTCTCTTGTAAATTGTAATCAGATTAATATATAAAATGTAAATAATTTAAAATAAATATAATTTAATAATTTTTATTTATTTATTTACTTACCCAAGCAAGAAATAAAGCCTCTCTTCTGTGTTCAGAATGTAATACTTTTTTGTACTACATTTACTAAAATATGTAATTAATAGAACATAGCCATTTTAAGTGTGATGAATGAACTGGAAGTAATATCAGTCAAAATATTGAATCTCTTTATGGCAATGCAGCATGCTGCTGTTTGAAATGTTTATCATTATAATGCTTTCTGTTTCACAAAAACAGTTGTCAGTTTACAGTATGTACTGGACTAATATTCATTAAGTATTACACCAGTATTCCACTCCGAACGCAGCCAGTGACCCTAGAAAACACTCGACACAATCAGCGGTGAAAACACTCTGAGCATTATTTGCTCGCTGTTTTCAAACACGCCGTAGGAAGATGAAGTCCATTAATTTCCATCCCTTTAGTGTTGTATAAATCACACACACACACACACGCACCAAAGAGGACGCCATGCAGGGTATCACTTAAATTGCAGGAATCACACCACAGGCATCTTTTCAGAAGATTTTTTAGGCTTTTGTTCCTCCATTTGGGGAGGATTCAAAGTTTTGGTGACAGGCCGGCTTTAAGGGACTCTGTCTGGCGGGCTTCTCAGTAAACTGATTCCTCCTGGCAGCTGGGAGAACATCAGTGCCAGCGCAGACAATGGTGCACAGATCATCGAGTGCTGCCGAGACGATAGCAGGAGCTCGATCAGTTACTGTGGTTACCAGATTCCCTCAGCCAGAGGGTGTATTTAAGAATGAGTGTGTCGGTTCATGAGAGGGACATGTCAGCGCTGAGCATTCCTACAGTACATACGCCGTATAATTTGTGAGATTGCTTGACAAGCTGCATGATAAATATGAATTTGCTGAAGGAAAACCCTTCGTGTGGAAAGCAGGGCAATGAATAGAATATAAAACAGGAGAACATTTTACATACCTTGAGGCTCATATACTGTATATTCATATTAAATTTATGAAGCTTTATATACAGGAGCCCCAAAAAGGATTTGCACTCTTAAAAATGCATGCGTGTCAGTGCATTAGAAACAAAATATTAAAACAGGTGGCAGCTGCAAACAAACGGTGCCAATGCTTTTCACAGAACAAACATGTTTATTATAATGTTTGACAGTCTGATATATATATATATATGTGTGTGTGTGTGTGTATATGTTATACTTTTGATAAAATATATTTTAAAATGGTGTGAAATTATGTTCGTCATATTCATTTTGAGTCATTTTATATTGTGTATAGGGCATTTACATAGAAAAGTTAAAGAAAAGTGTTGAAAATAAGCGGCTTATTGAAAATAAATTCCAATTGGCTTAATATTTTTTTTATATAATGCAGATATTCAAAAATGCTGTGTCCAAATACTTGAGGCCATTGTATATCTAAAGATATTATTTATGTTATTAAATATATTATTAAAATATCACATTTTATATATATATATATATACACATTTAAATATACATTTAAATAAAATGTTTAATATTTATCTATCTATTTTTATTTGGATTCATTAACTTATTTTGGTTTGATAATATTTTGGAAAGGCCGCTGAAACAGAATAATGTTTCATTAATTGTGTTTGATAGAGTGTTTGACAGATAGGAGTATGCAGTATATGCTGAGCTTTAAATTTTCTCGTCTTTTGATTGTGTGATGCACTTTAGAGACCCTTGTGTTTTTCCTTGTAAATGTAAATGTTAGTCTGTATAGTTGTCTCTTATAGTTTGGTTATGGTTATTTGGTTATCTTCCAGGGAGATTTGATTTAGGTTGTATAAAAATTGTGCACTGTGATTTCTAAACAGTGCTGCATGTACTCAAGTGGACTGAGAAGACTATAGGCTATAGCATCTCCAATGTTAATTTGGCTTCATGTGCATCCCACTGAAAGATTTTTAGTTTTTTTTAGCAGACTGACATTTATTCTCATGCAATAGCTCCACGAAGTTTGCACCATCCATTCCTCCATCCACTTTAACAAGATGTCCAGTCCCTGCTGATGAAAATCCGCCCCACAGCAGGATGCTAACAGCTCCATACTTCACTGTGCGGATGCTGTTTCTCTGTGTGGGCAGCACTGCAGTTGCACTGCACATATAGCTTTGAATCTGTGGCTAAAATAAGCTCTATCCTGGTCTCATCTGAGCACACATCTGTTCCCACAGTGCTGCTGGGTCACTGTTATGCTTTCGGGTAAACTGGTGCTTTCACACACTTCTTTTTGAGTAATGACTTCTTTTGTGTCCTTCATATAGAGCAGTATTATACAGAACTCTGTATATGGTTGACTGGTCCAGCTTCAGCCGCTCAGTTTCTGGACTCTGTAGTGCCTTCAAAGTCATCTTTGGCCTCTCTGAAGCTTCTCTCACAAGTCTGCTATTTTTATTTTATTTTTTCTCAGTGAGTTTTGAGAGACAACCAAGAATATGGTTGTTTTGATGTAGCAAACACTCTCTGACAAGCAAATACTTGGATATTTTTGTACCCATTTTTATTTTACTTTTATTTTTTGATGTTATGTCAACTTTTTAGCATCTTCCAGCTGACCATTAACATAAATAATGACATTTTTGTGCAGAGTTTTTATCTAGAAAACATGTAGTTGTAGTAATCATTAGCAAGTTGAGTTCTTGTTAAGGCTGTCTTATGTTTTTTTCTTTTTTTTTTCTAACATAATCTTGCATTAAAATAATTTTTAAGCTGCAGTACCTAAAATAATTTATTTTGCAAAATATAACTGCTTTTTTTCTGGCAACATTTCCTTATACTATTTCTGTTTTTGAGTTTTTCTTAGATTTTTGGTTTGGAGTCTAGATGATATACAATATATATTAAACAAAAGATATACAGTATGCACAAGAAAAATATGTAAATGTTGTAGAATAACAAAATAAATCCTTTATAAAATCAGAGAAAACTGATTTAAAAGGTTTTTATAATAATATAAAAATTACATGATTTTTATTTGATTATATAAAAAAATATATAAAATTAAATAAAATTAAACGCACTGTGAGTGTGTTTTTGTTTATTTTTATTAGATTTTTTTTTTTTATAAATCCCTTGTTTGCTCTATACTTAAAAGTTAAAATAAATCCTTTAAAATATCAGTGGGGGGGGGGGGGGGGGTAATGCTACATTGAGGCTTTGAATGCTCCTCCAAGGCATTCTGCAATATAAATAAATACTCCACTAACCATAGCATATAAAAGAGGCTTTGGCTAGATTGGAAGTGCTGAATTTAACTGAGAATATTCTCCGCTGATAACACTTGATTTGAGACCAGGGTTCAAGAAGAAGTGGAACAGGTTGCTGCCAAGTGAAAAAGTAAAAAGACTTCAAAGTCTTGTGAAAATGATACCCAGAAGTGCTATATCACGGTAAAAGCAATTTAGTAAGGGATAGGATATACTTACAGCCCATCTGCCAGCAGCTGCTGTGTAAATAGAGAGAGACTCAAACAAGCCTTTGAATTTTGACCCTTTTCTTCCTTCTCGACTATCTAGAGGAACAGTAAGAGCACTTTCCGGAGAAACCTGCTTAAAAATACAAAACGGATGCTATACATCTAAAGAGAGTGGCAGGTGGCAACAATTTAACTCTTACAAATAAAGCTGCTTCAGTGGTTCATCCGTTTTTGGATCCATTTGTCGATTTCATAGACTTATAAATTTGGCTTCGCCAGCCAAACAAGCAGATTAATGTGAACGCTAACGGCTCTTTCTGGACATTATAGACCCTACAGCATAATGGAAAATGCAAATGCAAAAGGAAGCAATAGAAAAGAGAATGCAACTAAAAGATGGACCAAAGAAGAGTAATAGATATGTGAGAAAAACCCAGGGATGAGAGACACAGGCTGATGGGACGGCGAATCGATATCGCATGTTCGGTAAAACATTCCCTACACAGATAAATCAGGATCTGAGATTATACAAGAGCAGAGAGCAGAAGCTTTTCATCAATTGCAGATCAGGAGCCGGTATCGATCTCCACGGCTGTGCCGCATGTTTGACACCGGCTGCATCTCTCGGCCTCGCGCAATTCATTTGGCGTTCCCCACATCCCGCTCAGCTGATTGAAAATGTGTTAAATAAAAGATTGAAGGAGAGCTGATTTAGGTATTTTCTGCCTATGGCATTCGAAGCCGCTGAGCCTTTTGCCAATCAGGTTTTGATTAAGGATTGTTTAAGCAGATGCACGAGAGTAGATGTCCTTATTAGAGCGACGCCGCATACGTCCATCACATCAGAGATTGAACAATCAGCTTTCACACCGAGCGGAGAAAGGGCCAATTGTCGTTCAGTTTGATTAGATGATCAATGCTTTCAAACATGCGTTGTAAACACTGTGTATTTATGCCAGAAGCCGTGACGGTTCAAACTGCCAGTCTTAATTAGGACATAGGTGGACATCTCTGTCCGAAGCACTTTACTTGACACTCAGATCACATTGCACGCCTGTCATGTCAGATTTGTCCACTAGTCAGAGTAGTGACAGTGTAGTCAGGGTCAAGACCGAGTCAATGCACAACATCTTGTCACTATTAGGCACAACAGCAGAGATGAATGAATAACAGCTCATTTCACATTCAGCTTTGATTGAAGCATAAACGTTTATATGTTCCCTTTGGTTCGCACTTCCATTGCTTTGAGCATATCAGAATGCAGTATAGCTGTTTATTTATTTATTTTGCATTCATTTACATTTTTAGATTTAATAATATAGTTAAAATTCTAAAATAAAAATGTAAAAATGTATTATATATCTCACTATTTCTTATCTATCTATCTATATATCTATATTTGACTTTTTTTGACAGGATAAAAGTGACACTGAACTCGAATGATTGACTGATTCCAATATTATGCCAAATTTTGCAGCATAATGCAACAACTTACAATGGCAATTTAAAACTATTTACATTTGGTGAAATATCAACTTTTTTATAGAAACCATTTAAATTTTGTGATCTGTCAACATTTTTATAGCGGCATCTACAAACAAATGATGCCAAAGCTTTTCTCTGGAGAAACATGGTCATCATAACATTGTAATGCTTGATAGTCAGAAAGTGTCAAAGTGATGTTTGGATTCATTTTCAACTCTATAATCTGTAGTTTTATCATTTAGAACTCAACAAACCTCTTTTATTGCAATCTTTTTAAAGAGTGTCTGGGCTTATATTTATTGAAGATAAATGGCAATTGCCTTAGTGTGTTATACTGTATATTGCACAGATAATATATATTGCATAGATATATAACAAAAATCAGAATCATTTATTGCAGATACAGAGTTTTGTCAGGCAATATACAAATCTTATTTTTTTAATATAATGAATATATTTGTTTTATATAATGAAAAAATATTTTTCATATTATATTATATTATATTATATACATATGGGTATTTTGTTCACATATATATATTTTTTTTAATAACTGTGTTGTTGTTGTCGTCTTCTGTCACCAAAACAAATTCCTTGTGTGTGCAAACATACTTGGCAATAAAGCTCTTTCTGATTCAGATTTTTGTTCAGTTCTTTTAAAGCATGAAGTATTTTTTTTTCCCTGTCTGCTGTCTTTGACATCACAGCTCCAGAAAGTCATTAGTAAATTGTGTGTGTGTGTGTGTGTGTGTGTGTGTGACATCATCATCCTACAGCTACAGAGTAATTAGTCACATGGCATTTACGGCTAAGTTTATTGGCTCAAAAACAGCATCCAAACTAAAGTGAGTGTGCTAAGATTGCAAAGTTCAGATTGTGTGCGCTGCTGTTAAGATGAATGGTGATACTAACTCTCCTGGTATTATAGACCTCCTTTCTAGTATTTATGTGTTTCAGAGTCTAAACTGCGGGTTTGTTTACCATGATAATGGAAGGTTTTCTATTAGGATTCCTAGAGCATAATTACTGAATAAAAGAAGAGAGCGAGGGAAGCTACTGCTAGTCTAAATTGAATATTGAACACACGTCCTTCTGTAAGGCCAGAGGAATGGAAACGTATGTGTCTGACATCTTTTAATGCGCTGCTTCAAATTCCAATTCTGCAGCAGTGACTGTTTCATTTTCAAACTCGTTTATGTATCGTCTGGCCTTCTGCAAGCCTTCCCTCTGTGTATACCGACACACACGTGTAATAACAGCCGCCGAGCTGCGCGAAGAGACCCATGAAACCTCTGGTGTTTTATGATTGTTTTAAAATACTCTGTTTCCCCTCACTTTTGCTTATCGTTGGAGCACAGAGGCAGATTTGATGAAATCGAGTCCCAGATCCACCATGTTCCTGGGTGTCTCACGAGGCGCTGTGCTTTTCATTGTTTGCCTGGAGTACCGTTTCGAGATATTCCTTCCTGCTAGAGATTCCAGTTAACGGTAAAGGAGACCCGAGGGCTTCATATTCACTTTGCTTGTGAAACGATATAACTCTGTCGCATTTTTAACCAGCCAGTGGAGCAAGAATCTGCATAACCACAAAAGAAACCGGCTCTTTGTAGACAAATCGAAGAAAAACGGCCTAATTCAAACTTTGCAGAAAAGAAGCCTCAGAAAATGAGACGAGAATAAGAATGAGTGTCTTTCCATGAAGCGCATGTTTATATACACAATTTTTTAGCAATAAATGCAGTCCAATTGCAGGTTTTGTAAGTTCTGTTTATATCTAGATTTTGAAATCTAAAATAAAAGTTTACACATGCATTACATGTATTTCGAACAAAACTTCAACACATGCACGGTGTCCAGTCAGCATGTTCAGAATGAGAAATCCACAGAAATAATGCCACTGGAGCTACTGTGTGTATTTAATTATTTGTTATTTAAAGTGTCATTTAGTTATAAATGTTACAATTGTAAATATGTCAAATAAAAATTCCACTCAAATATTTTTTTTTATTGTTTTTTTAACAGGACTTGATCCTGGTCCTTGCAAGCATTTTTATATTTTGTAATATTATATGATGTGTATAGTATTCCAACTTAAATATTTTATATATATATATATATATATATATATATAGATAGATAGATAGATAGATATATTTATTATTATTATTATTATTATTTATATATTTTTTTAATTGGCTTTTAACAGGACTCGAACCTGGTCCTTGCAAGCAGGATATTAATTATATATTAATTATATCATTATATAAATATATTATATATTTATTTTATTTTTTAGATTTCCATTACTATGCCATATTTTGCACACACAAAAAAATGCTTCCATGGCAATTTAAAACCAATGATATTTTGTGAAATATCAGAATTTAGTATTTTATTGTTTGTCATTTTTACCTTGATGACATATCTAAAAAGTTTTTGTTTTAGTTATGTTTATGTTTTTGTTTTATAAATATTATATACCAGTATTATAAACCAGTTTATAAGATGTAAATTAACATATGCACATTGGTGAGATGTAAAACTTGTAAAAGTGCTCTGATAAACATGCATGCAGCATTGCACATTTCCACAATTTTGGAAACCATTTGAAAAGATTCAAGCATTTACAAGCTTATTTTTTTTCCTATTGATCAGATTATTTCAGGTCTACACCATATACTGTGTGTAATTTGGATCCAGCTCATTTGGATTTATTGGGGTGTTTACATGAAGCTTTTCAATCCAGTTGAGCCATCAATTTGTATTATTCGGGTCCATGTAAATGTAGCTCTAGTGAATGCAAAGTCTTGGCTGTGCTGTTTGCCCCACCGGTCCAATATCTAATGAGGCCCCTGATAAATTGTAGCCAACTCTAATTTTTCTTGCAGAGGCAGGGCTCTGAAACACTATTAATAACCGCCAGTCGCATTAGGTGCCACGTCAAACCCCCCAAAAGTCTATTATGATCCAAGGCCATCGGCGGAGGTAGCTGATCTGAGTCGTATACTTGTTCCACCTCGTCCATCCATCTTTTCTTCTTCCTCCTCTCCAACGGTTATCAACCGGGACCTGTTGAGACGCGGCGGTTGTCTTTTCTGTGATGGGAGATTGAAAGCCATCATCCCAGAGAAGAGCGCAGGAGGGTTTCTCTTTGTGGAAGGTCATTAGCTGGCTGGCTGGAGACGGCAGATCCTGAGGTGGCACCCCGGGCTGTGATTCCACATCTTTTATTCGTGCTGTCTCAAGAGGTGTGTGTTTTTGATGTTCCCAAGCTCAGTCTCCTCTCTTGTGCTGTCCTAATCCTGGTCAAGGGCCTCTCTGGTCTCTAGTCAATAACAGGCTTGTGGACAGCATTCTCACCAACATCTGGTCTGATCATAGGGAGAGTGGGCGCTAAGAGCCTGTCCAGTGACAGGTATGTTCACATGCAGTCGATGACCACTGCTGTGCTTTTTGGAAGTCCACTGAGATGTGCCTGACTCGTCCCTGTCATGCCATCTCCATGAATATTGGCTGATGGGAAAGCCAATGTCAAGTCTTAAATATATCAAAAGTGCTGCATTATATACTTTGTGTGTGTGTGTGTGTGTGTGTGTGTGTGTGTGTGTGTGTGTGTGTGTGTGTGTCATCTTCTATACTTTTGTAGTGTTTGTTTGTTTGTTTGTCATCATGTTATACTTTTGTAGTATTTATTTATTTATTTATTAATTAATTCATTCATTCATCATACATTTCTCAATCTATACTTGTGTAGCATTTTTTTATTTTTTTGTCGTTGTATGTTCCTCATTCTGTTTGTTTGGTTGTTTTTCTCATCTTCTATACTTTTGTAGTTTTTGCTTGTTTGTCATCATTCTATGCCCTTGTAGTATTTATTTATTAATTCATTCATTCATTCATTCATGCATCATATGTTCCTCATTCTATACTTTTGTAGTATGTATTTCTTTGTTTCTTTGTTTTATAATTGTTCTATACTTTTGTAGTATTATTTGTTTGTTTGTTTGTTTGTTTGTTTGTTTGTTTATCATTGTTCTATACTTTTGTAGTATTTATTTACTTATTTATCATACAGTATGTTCCTCATTCCATATTTATTCATTTATTTATGTGCATCATTATATACTTGTGTAGCATTTATTTATTTATTTATTTGTTTGTTTGTTTGTTTGTTTTCATTTATCAAAGGTGCTGCATTCTATTTGTCTGTACCATTTTATTTTATTATTTTATTTTATCAAAGAGCCTCATTCTCTACTTTTGTAGCATTTATTCCTTTTTTTAATACCCCCCACCCCCACCCAAGATGTCTACTTAAATAGTGTTGTTTCTGTAACAATGCACTGAACAATGTCTAAAATATGGACAATGAATAGCTAAAATATGAAGAATGCACAATCGTGTACTCAATTATTTCAGGTTTACATTTATATGCTTACATTTATATATAAATAATGTTTTTTTTATATAAATTCTGTTTTACATTTTTTTATATATTTTTTAATTTCCTTTCTACTAAAATTATATTTTTTGTAGACTGAAAATTAAAAGTTATAAAAATTACACAATGAAATGTTGACTAAATTATATTTTCGTCAAGACAAAAACTATAACTAAAACAAAAAATAAAGTAAAAAGAAAGAATTGTTTATAAAGTATAGTGGATCTAGAATGACTTGAGGGTCAAAAATAATGACAATTTTCATTTTGTGGTAAATTATCCCTTTAAGAATAGACTTGTATATGTAAATGAGCTCTGTTGTGATTGGCTGTCGTCTTTGCATATGAGAAACCAACAACAATTATATTGTAACTAAACTTGTTCACCCCCCAAAAAATGAAATATCTGCCATTGTTTCCTCCTCCTGTATGACTGACTTTCTTCTGTGGAACTGAAAGAAGAACGGTGAAATTTTATCATGTTTGGACACCAAGGTTTTTCGAAATATCTTCTTTTGTGCTTCACATATGGATTTGGAGCGACATGAAGGTGAGTAAATGATGAGAGAATTTTCATTTTGTGATGAAGTATTCCTTTCCGTCATTTAAGATGATCTCAGTATCAATCTGATCTCAGAAATCCAAAGACGTGTTTGTGGGATTGGGAGCATCTTAAAGAAGACATCAAACAGTGTTATGATCTGAGCTGTTATGTCCTGACAAAAACAGCTCAACCCGTCTCATACACACAGTTTGACGCGTCTATACTGAATTCACGCCGTGTTCACGCATTTGATCAAAGACTCATTCTAGCAGTGAGGTTCAGTGGTGTTTTGTTTGTGTTTGTCTTTGGCAGGAACCTCCGTATCCCCTCGAGAGCCCCAGAGATAAAGATTTGTACCACAATGATATACGCTCATCCAACTGTGTAAACATTAAAGTGACAGCATAAATTATGAGGCGATAAACAGGTAATTGAATTGTCTTGAATAAATCAACAGGGATCGACAAAAGCCCCCGCTCTGATTTTTGAGCAAAGGATTTTGAATGCTTTGCTCAAGAAAACGAGAAGCAATGTGTCAGTCCAATCACGTTGCACCTTTCACAGATCATGTTAAGTGTGAATTCTGTCATCATTTACCCATCCTCATTTTACTTGAAACTCTTATGAAAACTCTCTTTCCCCTTGGAACACAAAAGGAGTTATCAAAATGTAATTTCTGCTTTTCCATACAACAAAAATGCTTGACAATCACTGGCTGTCTAGCATAAATCCTTAGTCACAAGCAACTTGCATTTGAAAACCAGCATTATTAACTTTCTTTTTGACTGCATGATAACGGCAGTGTACTGTACAGTCAGGTGTTGCTTTGGCAGCTGTGATGCCTGATTACTGGATTAAACTTGGACCGGGTTTCATTTTTGATAATTGTGCATACCTTGAATCCGCAAGTCAGCAGACATTTATAGCTTCACTGACTGATTGTCAATTAAGGTTAGTGCACAACAGACCAATTAGAGCACAATTTAGAGATGATTTACAAATAACTGTAACATTGTTATAACTTGTTAACAGCTTGTTGTCTCTTGTTACTGCAATGCCATCACAACATGATTTATGATGATATCATCCAAAAACCCATTTTATTTGATAACTCTTTTTGTGTTTGAAATGTGTGGAAAAGTCAAGTAAATGTGAACTCATGTTAATTGAAACCTCCTACACTAATATATTTTACTTTACTTTACTTTACTTTACTTTACTTTACTTTACTTTTTATTTTTTATTTTACTTTTTATTTTATTTTATTTTATTTTGATAACTCTTTTTGTTTTCAAAATTTGTGGAAAAGTCAAACAAATTTAAACCCATGTTAATTAGACTAATGTCAATTAGACCCCTGGTAATTAGACTAATCTAGACAAATGTATTTTAGTTTATTTTATTTATTTATTTTTATTTTTTGAAAACTCTTTTATGTACCAAATGTGGGGAAATGGCAAACAGATTTGCACTCAGGCTATTTCAAAACTTCTGGCAATTTTTTTTTTTATTTTATTTATTATTATTAATTTTTTTATTTTTTATTTTATTTATTTTTCTTTTTATGTTCCAAATGTGGGATAATATTTGAACAAATATTTGAACTCAGGCTAATGAAAACTTCTAGGCAATTATTTTATTTTATTTTATTTATAATAAAATAAGTATTTTATTTTATTATTTTATTAGCTCCTGTTGTGTTCCAAAGGTGGGGAAAATAAACTTCAAATGGATTTGAACTTCTATGCTAATTATTTTATTTTATTTTATTTATAATAAAATAAGAAACCACCTAAACTTATAAATCTTCTAAAGCTCCTGTTGTGTTCCAAGAACTGGGGAAAATAAACTGCTGCTACCTATTTTTCCCCCGTCATGTCTTATCCTGCCGGGACTGCAACTTGTGTCCCCAGAAACTGTTGTGAAATGAATGAACACATTTGTGTGCATCCCAAAGTAGCTGATCATAATGTTTAAACACAGCGCTTGAACGGCTGTAATAAACCCCACTCAGTTATTGGGTGTTCCTCATACTAGTAAGGGTCAGATTTTTGAGTCAACATATCCCCAGAGCTTGTTCGGGTAAACACAGCGCTTGAACGGCTGAGCATATTTGATTGAAATCCCCACTATTGTCGCTGATTGGGTGTTCCTCATACGGCGCTTCTCCACCGTAAGGGTCGTAGATTTTTGAGTCAGGGGAGAGCCAAGGCTAAGAGGCTAATTGGTTGTTCTCAAGTGATTGATGTCAACGTTGCTCAGCAATTTGATTGAAATCTATTGTCAAATTAGCTGATTGGCAGCCCAAGGTTCTCCACCGAGACCGAGTAATGCAGGCAAGGACCCACGAACAGGCAAATAAGAGGCTGGCCTTGATTGTTCTCAAGTGATTGATGTCAACAGACACCAGATGCCACTGCTCAAAGGGCTGTCAAATTAGAGAGCCCAAGGTGAGCCCCTCTGCTGATTGATGGCAAAGAGAGAACTTTCGATTTAGGCACGGGGGCTCTCGGCGGGCTGGATTGATTTCATCGTGGGGAGACAGGTGGCCGTTTCGAACACGCTTTAATCAGAAAACCCTCAGGTGGGGCTCAAGTCTGCTCGGTTAAGTTGCTTCGCCGTTGACTTTCCCTCCAAAAATCGAGAGGGGGACCTTGAGCTACAGTTGCCACCCCATATTTCCTGGCGTAGCGTCCTGCAGCAGCTGTCATTCAAGCTCCCCTCTGAATTTTTGGAAAACTCATCTTTATTATCCGTGTCAACCCGCTGCTTCCAGCAGTCGTGGGCCGCAATGGAGGGACTCGGTTAAGTGGAAAGCTGCTCTGCAGTTGACTTTCCCTCCAAAAATCGAGAGGGGGACCTGTGCAGCGCTCTGACAGTTGCCACCCCATTTTTCCTCCTATGACTGTAGATCACACACTATTACCTGCACTTGCATGTGATTCAAGCTCCCCTCTGAATTTTTGGATCTAGTAAGGGGATCTTTAAAACAGTGTCAACCCGCTCTGGGATGCGATTTGTCGTGGGCCGCAACGGAGGGACGACTGGAAAGCTGTGCATCTGCAGTTTTATTTCGCTCTCAATTAGGTAAAAAAGCAGCGCTCAAGATTCCCATTTTTCCTCCTATGATGCAGAAATAAACTATTACGACTTGCATTGACTGTGTGATCTAGTAAGGGGAAAAACAGCAGTCTGGGATGTGATTTGGAGTGCTGTGCATCAGTTTTATTTCGCTCTCAATTAGGTAAAAAAGCATCAAGATTCCCAAAATTGCATGCAGAAATAAACTGAATTAAAATCTTAAAAATATTGCAAACCATAACAACGTATCCAAGTTGACAGGCACTTAATATACTCCTTGACGAATGTCTAACACAGAAGAAAATGACATCACATGATGTCACATGTTTTTGTGATAAACCATTTTTAGTTTTCAGGGAGTGTTTGGTTAGTAGTTGACAGTATTTTGTGGACATGATTAAAATTAAATATTTTATTTAATGTAATATATTTTATCATTTTTATTTTAAATTATTTTAAATACTGTAATATTTTTATTTTATATAATATATTTTATTAAATATATAATTTAAGTTTGATCGAATTTGATTGAAGTTATTTGTATTGTAGAAATACATTTATTATAGATCATCTTGACTTTAAATTATTTTTTTATTTATAATAAATAATTACATTTTCATTATTTTTTTTTAAATTAATATTCATTATTTAGAACTCTAGACTCAAAAGCAGACATTGCAAAAGCTAATTTAAAGGACATAAATGCAATTTCAAGCAAACTGAAAAACAGTACGTGTTCTCTTAATGGATTATCATCAAAGGACACACACACACACACTCACACTCACCATATATATATATATATATATATATGTGTGTGTATATATATACTTTTTATGTAATTTATTATGACTTGCATTGGCTGTGTGAACTAGTAGGGGAAAAACTGCAGTCTGGGCTATGTTTGCTCTCTGGTTTTCCCTCTGAGCGTCCGAATGAAGACGTAAACGTGAAAAGCAACAGGAACTTCTGAAGTCTTTTGCCAGGAGTGAAAGAATAAACTGGCTCATATTTCTCAGTAGAAATGGAAGAACAAATATTCTGGTGTTTGTTTAATGAATTATGTAGAGAGGGTCCACTGGGGCTCAAAAGCTGTGAAAAATGTGTGAAATTAATTTGAACTAATTGAATAGCCTGGAGTATCTGCATTGAATGCAAGGAATCCGATAATTCCCTCGTGGCACGACCAACAGGTGACTGTTTTATGAAACGCAAGTCTTTGTGGAATCAAAATGGGTGTTTTTCACTGATGATTGCCTGTTCATGTATATACTTATACTTTAAAGAGTCATGAAACCCTCTGTTTCAGCATTGATTAGTCGAGGAGATTGCAGCTGGAAAAGTAGAGACAGACAGCAAACAGCATCTTTTGATTCAGTTTTATTTCACTCTCACTGAGTTAAAATCAGGTTTAAATGCACACAGCAACTGACGATTACATGCATGGTTTTTAATTACATGCATCTCTCATATTTTTCACTATAAAAACAAGAAGAAAGTCTTTGTATTGTGGCACAGAGGTTCCATAAGTGCATTTAGTAAATACAATTTATTAAATTTCGTCACTGTGAAGGTTTGATGGCAGATTTATTTGCAGCAAACAACCACATGAAGAAACACATGCAGACTGGCTTTAATAGACTTTCGTTTGAGCAGAATATCTCGACATAGATTGCTAAACTCCAACTTACATGTTTGGTGATATTTACAGCTCATCAGCCTTTATTTCTGCAGAAATAATGCATGCGAGGTGAAGTTGTGCAAATAAAGTAAAACACATGCAGGATAGAAAATGTGTCCTTTTAAGGGAGGAGCTCTGATAGGAGGATTTAAACTATGACATCTGGCAACCACATGCATGAATTATTTTATTTATTTATTTATTTAAGTAAATATAGAGAAATGTTTAATATTTCAATTATTGAATATTATTAACCGCATTTTAGTCTCATCATTTTTTGTCAGTGATATTACGTAGATATAGTCAGAATTAGCATTTAATGTCAGTTTTGTCTCATCGTAGTCATGGAAAAAATCTTCAGTGAACATTTTTCATCATAGTTTATGAAGTTTCGCCATAGTTAACGAAATTAGGTTCTTGTTTATTTGTCACATACACAATCATACAGGGTATAATCAGTAGTGAAATGTAGGTCAGGACGGGTCCGCTCAATGGACAGTGCAAAAAAATAAAATAAAAGATGATACATAACACAGGAGCATATATTTAAATATAGGTAGGAATAAGATAAAAGAATAAGTAAAAACAATAAAATAAAATAAGGAGTAAAATGTGCAATGAACTAAAATGTGCAATACAGTCTACTGTGGATTTAATAAATATTAATATAACCAGGGATGTGCAAGAGGAATGTGCAAACAGGTTGTACCGGGTATGTACACATAGCAGCAATGTGGATGATGGAGAATGATGGGTGTTACAGTTAATTAAATTGAGTCCTGTAGATGTTAGGAGACTGAGTTCAGGAGCCTGATGGCCTGTGGATAGAAGCTCCTCCTCAGTCTCTCAGTTTTTGCCATCACGCTTCTGAAGCGCTTGCCAGATGGCAGTGAGATGAAAAGATGGTTACCGGGGTGATTTGAGTCCTTGATTATTTTTACAGCTCTGCTTTTGCAGCGTTTGAGGTAGATGTCCTGCAGAGAGGGGAGGGCAGACCCAGAGATGCGCTCAGCTAAGCGCACGACTCTCTGCAGAGCTTTGCAGTCCTGTTTTGTGGCGTTACTGTACCACACTGAGATGCACTGAGTCAATACACTTTCTATGGCCCCTGAATAGAAAGTTTTCAGGATTGCTGGTGAGACCCTGAATTTCCTCAGCTGTCGCAGATGGTACAGTCTTTGCCTGGCTTTCTTGACCTGTGTTTGAATGTGTGCAGTCCAAGTCAGGTCCTCGGAGATGTTTACACCGAGGTACTTGAAGCTGCTCACCCTCTCCACAGGGGTCCCGCTGATCATAAGAGGAGTGTAGGGCCGCTGCTGTCTCTTCCTGAAGTCTACAATCAGCTCTTTGGTTTTGCTCACGTTCAGAGAGAGACAGTTGTCCTGGCACCATGATGTTAGTCTCTCTACCTCACCCAAGTATGCGGTCTCATCATTGTTGGAAATGAGGCCCAGAACCACAGTATCATCAGCAAATTTAACAATAGAAGTGGAGCTGTGAGAGGACACACAGTCGTGTGTGTAGAGAGAGTAGAGCAGGGGACTCAGAACGCAGCCCTGCGGGGCTCCTACGTTCAGGGTGATGGAGTTGGAGGTGAACTGGCCCATTTTCACCACTTGTGGTCTGCCGGTGAGGAAGTCTTGGATCCAGTCACAGAGTGTAGTGTTTAGGCCGAGGTCTGAGAGTTTGACAGCTAGCTTGGTGGGGACTATAGTATTGAAAGCTGAGCTATAGTCAATGAATAGCAGTCTGACATAGTTGCCATTTTTGCTGTCAATATGTGTGAGGGAGGAGTGCAGTACCTGAGAGATGGCATCATCAGTAGACCTATTTGGGCGATAGGCAAACTGAAGAGGGTCCAAGGTAGCAGGGATGGAGGAGCATATGTGTTTCTTTAAAAGTCTCTCAAAAACCTTCATGACTGTTGATGTGAGGGCAACTGGGCGATAGTCATTCAGGCAAGAGGGTTTGCTGTTCTTAGGCACAGGGATGATGACAGATTTCTTAAATGAGGTGGGAATCACAGAGGTAGCAAGGGACTCATTAAAGATGGAAGTAAACAAACCAGCAAGCTGATCGGCGCATGATCTCAGAACGCGGCCGGTAATCCCATCAGGTCCGGCGGCTTTCCTGATGTTTACTCTCCTTAATTCTCTCCGAACCTCGTCCTCCGACACGGTGATAACGTGATCAACATCGCTGCTCTGTCTGCTGCTTCCTGACGCGCTGATCGGCAGAGTCGCGCTGCCGTTGCATTCGAAGCGGCCGTAGAAGGTGTTTAGCTCTTCGGCCAGCAATGGATCTGCACTCACCTCGGCGTAGGGGTTATTTCCAGAGGAACAGATGGTCTTCAGTCCCTGCCACATGCGTCGAGAGTCATTGAGCTGAAAATGTGACTCAATTCTCTCTCTCTGTATCGGAGTTTAGCAGCTCTAACTGCCCGTCGGAGAGCATAACATGATGCTTTGTAATCGCTCATGTTTCCTGACAGAAGACCAGCGTTGTATGCGGCAGTGTGTTGGTTAACCGCAGCACGGATTGTTCTGTCCACCCACGGTTTCTGATTAGAGAATGTCCTTATTGTTACCGTTTCAGTGGCTTGGTCAGTTAGCATGTAAACAAAGCTTAATGCTACATCCGTGAACTCGCTGACGTCAGCTGAACTCGCCCGGAACATGTCCCAGTCGACGTCATCAAGAGACGCCTGTAGCATAGCTTCAGAGTGGGAGGACCAGCGCATCACTTCCCTCTCCCCCGGGGATTCCTGAACGATCCTTTGTTTATATTCCGGTGTGAGGAAAATGGCCGCGTGGTCCGATTTACCAAAAGCCGGCAGGGAACGAGCTTTATAGGCATTCTTAAACTGAGTGTAGCAATGATCCAGTGTATTCGGTCCTCTAATTGGACAGGATACATGCTGATGGAAGTTCGGCATGACCTTCCTGAGGTTGGCTTTGTTAAAGTCCCCTGCGATGATAGAGGCAGCATCAGGGTGTTTGTTGATGTAGCCGCTGAGCTCCTCGTGGAGTTTGGACAAAGCCAAGCTCGTGTCTGCCTGAGGTGGAATGTAAACGGCAGTAGCGATGACCGCAGAGAACTCGCGGGGTAAATAGAATGGGCGGCAGATAATGGAGAGATGTTCCAGATGAGGCGAGCAGGAACGCGACAGAATGGAGATATTCCTGGGGTCGCACCATTTCTTGTTAATCATGAAACACACTCCACCACCCTTGATTTTTCCGGCCTCGGCTGTTCTGTCCATCCGTAAAACAGAAAAGTTATCAGACGGTGTTACAGCGGTGTCCGGGACCGAGGGAGTGAGCCATGTTTCAGACAAACAAATGATGTTACAGTCCCTAATGTCCCGTTGGAAACTTGTCCTGGCTCTAAGATCGTCCATCTTATTTTCCAAGGATTGGACATTAGCGAGCAGAATACTGGGGAGAGGAGGGCTGTGAGCTTTTTTCCTCAGTCTGTCACGAATTCCAGCGCGTCGCCCGCGGTGTTTATTTCGCCTCCTGGGATTATTCGGGTGGCCTTTGTTAACCTCGGCGTTCCGAAGAATCTCCGCTGGCCACGCTGGATCCGTGGATAAAGTGTATAAATTAACACTATAGATAGTAATGGGCTTCATAATGTAGCCTTTTTTCTGTACCTTTACTAAGAGAGTTTGTGATGAGGCGGCTTGTGATGTTCTGAGAGTTTTCGTTTAGGGAATTCAGCATTAAACGAGAGAAGCACGAATATGGGAAATATATGAAGGCTAGATTTAAGGGCCGGCGCTGATATTGGACCCTAATGAAAGCAGCGCACAGTTACTGAGATCCGGGGTCTGCTTCGAGAATTGACTATCTGTCTGTGAGTACCAGTAATTTAGAAACCTCACCAGGAGAGAGCAGTTGAGTTATAACTCTCTGTTTTGCTTTTTCTGTCTCACTCCTTTCTCTCTTCACCGCACTCGTCTCACGCACATAAACTTGGTTCTGTCTGGACTCGGCCTCTCTCATTAATCATGGCGCACAGACACTGGCTTTGGCCCAGTCTCTCTGAAGGTCAGGCCCAGTGAATCAGCACTTGAAGTTTGCCGGGCGATGATGGCGACGCTAGAGAGCGGCTGTAACGGCAGCTCGCCGGACCAGCGGGCGTCACACCGTAAACATGTCACCCGCTGAGCACACTGGACGAGCCCTCGTGTGCTGCTGGGTTATTGGATTGGCACGGAGAGCACAGCTGTGAAATACAGAGCGCCATTGTGCTGCTGTCTGCTCCTTATTTCTTCTTTCTTGTTTCCTTACTTTCTGTAACACTTTGTATTAACTTCATTAATGTGTCAGCAATAAAATAGCATTGATAAAATCTCTAATGCTTCGCAGATCAGCAGTTAACGTACATACTCTGCTTTCTTCTGCTCACCAAGACTGCATTTATTGGATCAGAAATACAGTAAAATCAGTAATATTGTAAAATATTATTACAATTTAAAGTAGCTATTTTCTATATAAAAAAAATAATAATTATGCCAGTGATCAAAGCTGAATTTTCAGCATCATTACTCCAGTCTTCAGTGTCACATGATCCTTCAGAAATCATTTTAATATGCTGATTTGATGCTCAAGAAACATTTATTATTCTTATTTCTTATAATTTCTGTTGAGAACAGTTTTGCTGCTTCATATTTTTGTGGAAACTGTGATAATTATTTTTTCAGGATTCTTTGATGAATAGAAAGTTCAAAGGACTTTCACTTGTGATCAATTTAATGCATCCTTGTGGGATAAAAGTATTAATTTCTAAAAAACGTACTCACCCCAAACTTTTGAACAGTCACAAGTATACTAAAAATAGAAAATACATTTCACACACACACACACACACACACACACACACACACACACACACACAGCACACACACACACACACTTTCCTCTGCCTGTTTTTCATTCCTTTCCGTTCTTCCTTCCTTCAGATATCTAAATATATCTGAAACATTTCTGAATTTCTGATTCATTAATCAATTGGTTTATCATTATATAAAGTAAGAATGTTTCTTAATATCATTACATAATGAAAGTTACATATTAAAGTGTTTCATCTGGAAAAAAACATCTGAAAGAAAATCAATTGGTTTCAATTGGTTTATGATTATGTAAGAATGTTTGTTAATGTCATTACATAATAATAGTTACAATTTCAATTCTGCCTCTGGACACACTTTAAATATCTTTCATTATGTAATTAATAAAGCAAGAAGGCCAAGTGTCAAAGTGATTTTTCTATGAATAAGACAACTAAAATGGCTCATCCGATCAGAAATCAGACAAATTTCAGAAAGTATTTGTAGTAATACAATGATACAATCCATAGCAGCCATACAGAACCTATCAGTCAATTTTACATCCTACATATAGCCTATCTATTTGATTATTATTTTCTGTCTTTCTTTTAAAACACAAAGGAAATAAAAGGAAAGACCCACATCACTACAAACATGAGCGCTTGTCAAAATCCTTTAATCCACATAACCCTGATCATGTCTGCACAGGATTTATATTTGTCTTCTCAAATCGTGTATTGAATGAGTGTTGTTGTGGCCTCCGCGTGTAATTCTGATGGGATGTGATATAGTTGACTCGAGGTCGAGTTGAAATGAACATTTGCATTTATTCAATTTTTTTCCAAAGCTACATTTAGGGCCTACATTCTATCAACAGCCACATAGCAGCGCACGTTTTGCACAGGCAATCTTCTCTTGCTTATTCAAAAAATGTCCAAATCCGGTTTGTGTGGCTGCTGCATGAAGCTCAGAGGCTTGGATGTTATTAGACTGTGGTTGTTCTCAACTTCACACTTTTCTCTTGACAGCTGCCAATATTCTGTGTGTTTTCAGTCAAACATTCTGCATATTGAGTGCAGCTTTGCCTGTTGTTTATCACGGAGCGCTGAGATGCGTTCGAGTCTTTGTTTATGTGATCTTACGCAGCATAACCTTGGACGCTTGAGCAAACCCGGAGTGAATCTCCCCGAGTGGTGTGCTTCCGTGGTATTTTAGCGAGCTGAGCTTTAGAACTGGACTGACATTTCCTGATTCCTCGTATTTTTCTTCCAAGTGCTCCACGGCCGAGCATAAGCAATAGCAATTAGTTTGGGGACCGGCGGAGAGAAATGCCGTAAACATGTTTGAGCTCAGAAGTGTAAATGGACAGCCTCTCTGAAATGCAAAGTCGGCCCCGTCCCAAGATAGATCGGTTTACCGGCATTCAGCGCCTCAGCAGTAACAAATATGCTTATTGTGTATTTCTTTATTTTCTCCCCTCAAGGCATCGTCTACCTGTTCGTTCTGTTTCAAAGTCAGTTTAGACCAGAAGGAAGCCATCGACGGCCTTTGTTTTCCACGCGGAATCGGCGAAGCTTTCCGACGTTTCTCGTTCACAGCAGCTTTATATCTGTCAGAAGTAACAGAGGATTTACAAGAGCTCGACAAATACGCAAAGCTGCCGTTTTTAACCCTGGAGATGAGCCTGCTTTGTAGTAGATGCTTTCTCTATAGCGTAATAAATCTATACTGACAACTACAGCTCACACGGTGAAATATAAAGCGTGACAAATGATCTCGTTTAAAAAACACGCATCAGCTTCTTGGAAAAGTAATATTAGTATTCATGTTGGCTTCACACAGACTTCTAAAGGTATTCAAATTCTGATTTAAAGGTATACATATATCATTACAAATGGCTTCACTTCTTTTAATAATAAAATATTATGCAAAGATTATGCATAGTTATGCAGTCCTAACAATTTTTACTTTTTGTCCAACAAATATATCCAAATTAATTTTAACTCAGAAATTGAAAGCAGGAGGTATTTAAATCCTTATCTGTGTGAATTTCATTTTTTAAATGCTTATACATATTCTGCCCATCTTTTTCTGTCTGTTCTACCCAACTGTATATTGATGTATCATTCTGTCTATCAGTCTGTTGATCTGTCTATCTGTCTATCATCTATCTATCGTTCTGTCATTCTGTGGTTCTATCTATCTATCTATCTATCTGTCTGTCTGTCTGTCTGTCTGTCTTCTCTCTATCTTCTGTCTATCGTTCTCAGAGCCAATCCTCCCTATACGCAGAATACGCAAGCTGTGTAAGGCCCCGAAACATCAGGGGGCCCCCTTGCTCTCAAAGATGTTAATTTTAGTTTAGTTTTTTAGTTTGGCAAGCGGTTATGAAAACATGAATGATCATTTCTTTTAATGCGGTGCGCTGTCACCCTCTCTACGTAAAAATCAGTGAAATCATGTAAAGTGAATGTCGTACAGTCTCTTGACAAAGGCTCGAGACAAAAAAAAAAACGAGTTGAAAGCGTACCGAGCCGCAGAAGAGATGCTGTTTCTCAAGTGCCTTCCATGAGCGCGATTCGAGACGGAGTGAAACACGGACAAATGCGTTTCATCCATTCTTTCAGTTTATGAGTCACATTTTTTTAATACATTCATAGCCTGATAAAACAAATACGTGTCATGTCATTGACCCCCAAACTAGTGAATATGTTTAAATAATTTATAAAAGCTGTACAACACTGTGGATAAATATGATCTCCATCCTGCTTCTGTTCCTCCTCGCAGCAGTCACATCCTGAGCAGCAGCACATAAAATGGACCTCTGTGCTCATGCTGTGCTGTCAGCCAAGACTTGATCTACAGGCAGCCATCTTTAGAGAGGCAGGATGGCAATCTGACGTCTGTCATGCTGAAACCCAACCGACAGAAAAGGAAAATCACAAATGAGATCTCTTTAATATGTCAATTATATTTCCTAGACCGCAATCAGTTTGAGTCAAGGGCAGATGGAGAATTCTGCTTAATTTTCCTGCTTCTCGGATCTTTCTCCTGAGAAAAAGGCCCCGGTAATCTATTGTTCTTTCTATCATTCTGTCGTTCTATTGTTCTGTCTAGCATTCTATCTATCTATTGTTCTATCCATCTATATCATTCTGTCAATCAGTCAATCTATTGATCAATCAATTGACTGATCATTCCAGAGTTATATCTGTCTATCTATCTATCTATCTACAGTATCTAGATTGGTCGGTCGATCGGTCGGTCAATCTGTCTGTCTGTCTGTCTGTCGTTCTATTGTCCTATCCATCCATCCATCCATCCATTGTCCTATCTATCTATCTATCTATCTATCTATCTATCTATCTATCTATCTATCTATCTATCTATCTATCTATCTATCTATCTATCTATCTATCTATCTATCTGTCTATCTGTCTGTCTGTCTGTCTGTCTGTCTGTCTGTCTGTCTGTCTTCTGTCTATCATTCTAATTATCATTCTCTCATTCCATGTATTGATCTGTCCATCAATCTATCTATATATCTTTCTAAACCTGAACCTGAAGTTTTTCTTCACATTTTAATGCTACCTTTAAACACAATTAGTGTGACGAACAGTGGACAATAACGAAAACCGTGTGTTGATCTTTTGCTCATAGTTGCCCTGTAAACACCAGAGATGAGATCCATCCAAAAACCTTCATCCTCCGTGATAAAGAGCCGGCGCAGCGGGCCCTCTGACATTTTCAGGGGTGGAGAGGTGATAGGCTCTTTCTATGAGTTATTTTTACAATGATGCTGCATCCATCAATTTCTTGAGTACGAATCAAATCAAATAAGTGCTGTGTGGGCAAAAAGCAGCGTGGAGGGTGCATGGCGCATGCTGATGAAAAAGAGAGAAAGAGAGAGAGATGTACCATAGATGCACCTCCTGAATTAGACATGAGGACGGCTGCCATCTTTCCAGGTAAAAAGCAAAAGAATACGATCTGCTCTCCCTCCCGGTGGTGACAGACTGCCTCTCTACCCTCATGAGAGGATATATAGGTTTGTTATTGATATTCTTGACGTAGCATACTATTTCTTGTTGTTTGCCACAGGGAGTTATTTGCAAGTTATGGCATGTCTCCAACAATTTATTTGAACATAGTTTTGGATGACGCTCATGTCTGCTTTGCATAAAATCCGATTGAGGAGTGCTAGAAACCACTGACATCTTATATTAAGTATTTACTACACCTTTCAAGTATGCATCACATGCTCACTGGTTCTCAGTCCCGGTCCTAACATGTTTGTGACACCGTGACGTGACATGAAAACAAAAATGAACTGATGAGCATTTATGTGACACAAAAGGATCAAATGCAACATGTAACATCTTTAATTGTGAGTGCAAATGTATTTGGATTTTACCAAGGACTTGATTCAGGTTTAATGCAAATTGATTGATTTCAAGTAAATGCAGTAAATGCATCATAAATGCAATGCAATAATTAGCAGGAATTGATTTCTGGAGTCAAAGATTTAGATGAAACTCAGCAGTGAGAGTGTTTGCATTGATATTCCATTGATTGTTCTCCAGCGTATGAAGCGCATTCATCATACAGTATGTAGATGTGCATGCATTTTTCATGTATTTTTCGATATGTACGTAATTTCAGTGAGAAAGCTCCAGGTGAATTGTTTTATTTATAAATCATGGTATTTCAAAGAGAAGGCCATTCTTTGGGTTTGATCTGTGTTCTCGTATCATATCGAGTTCTGACGGCTGATTGATTTCAAACCTGGCGTCTGCCTGCTGAAGCTTTGTGAGTTTCCGTTAACAAGAGAACACATGAGCTCCACGGAGCTTTTGAACCCTTTAAAGGGATCATCTTCTGAAGTCACAGTCACCTACGTACATATAGGTTTTCAGTCCATTACATCAGCTTACGTAAATTACCTTCATGGCTTTGAAAGATGGTTTTACCAGTAATGCTGTAGAACGGCAGCACCTAAACGAATGAAGCGCGCTCTGTGGAACGACAGGCTAGGTTTGGAATAGCATACTACCATACTACCTGTGCTATTTTTGCAGAACTGCGCACTGAAATCTATTTAGCAAAAATCATGCAAAATAGATTTGGATTTTTGTTTCAGTTAAAGTATGCACATTGAGGATAATCTTTGTAAAACCTGATACATTTGCCGCAATGTCCAATATACAACCAGAGCACTTTGAGCAGAATACTGTCTCTCAATGCAACGTGCTCAACTAAACAAGAACATACTGTTTTAGTTTTTCTACATAACTGCTTGTTTAATTCAATTGTTGCTTGCCATATCTTTGTAATCATTTGTGAAATTTACTTTCAAAATAATTGTTTTAGTTTGAAAGCATTTTTTTGTCAGTGCACTGCTATTCTACTTCTAAACTAGATTATTTGGTCAAACTGCTAAAAAGTTATAAAATTTTTACATTAAAATAAATCTAAATATAACATGATAAAAATATTTCATACAATTCCAAATCCAAAACTGGTAACACTTTATTATAAAGGTATTCATAATGTATATTGTAATACATTATATCTTTTCATGAATAATTGTAAATTTGAAGGTTTGTTTTAATGCATTATATTTCCTAAGGTGTAACAATGTATTATAATTGCGGTAACAGTTATTCATGAGATCATACAATGCATTATAAGGTGCGTTAGAAGGCATAATTAATGAATTAAAAGTAATTAAAACATTTAATGCATTATATAAAGGCATTATATCTATCTATCCATCCACCTTTTTGACATTTTCTTGAAGGTTAAACAGTTGAAAGTAAAACTCTTATTACAGTAATGTCCCCCCCCCCCTCCATTCATTGGTATTATTATTTGTATTATGTAATTTTAAATCAGCATTAATAAATTGTTTTATTTTTGCTTAAATGTAATTATATGTATTGCAAGCATAAAAAAAAAATCTATTTTTTATTACTAACATTATTGTTTAATTGTCATGAAAATAGGCTTTGTTTTCCAATTTCTGTCTTTTGATTTTTCGTTAAAATATGACCTGGCCAGGTTTTCATGAGATTCGCTCATATCCAGAGCAGTATTCCGTGCTTCAGAGTTTCATTAGGAACATATCACCCTGTCTTGAAGCTAGTTGAAGTGTCATAACCTTCCTCTATCCCTGTCTGTTCCTATCCGCGCCGCTAGGCATCTGAGGTGTCCGGGTCAGTCCGGAGGAGGGTGAGAGGTGAGGATACCTACTAACCATCTCGGCTTTTCTATAAATGAGATCCCTGCCCTCCATTTTCCACCCAAGGTCTCTGAAATGTGGCCACCGTGAGGCTGGCTGGGAGAAATGGCCAGCAGGTTGCCAGTGACGTTCCGTGGGCAAAAGGTTCAATTACTTCAGTTGTCGTAGAGCAATAAATGACAAATTAAGTGGCTGGCACCGGCTACTGCTGTGAGGAGCGCACACTGGAATACTAATGTCTGACTGGGTCTAAAGACACTGGAGGAGGGAGATAGACAGAGAGAAGCTCGCTGAAGCCTCCGCTGATAGACAAAACAAGACATTTCAGGAGTCAAGACCAAACTTTAGAGAGCCATATCTGTAATTCAGCACTGCGCAAATAAACTGCTGGGTTTGTGGCAAAAATGTTATTAATATCCTTCTCATGGACTTCTGGTCTCAAAATTCGTATATAGAATGTATTCACAAAAATAATGCAAAACATTTCATACGCAAATGTGATCAGGAAGCACATTTTTGCAATTGAGTAAAAAAATAAAAAAGGTAATTGCACCTTTTTATCTCACAATTCCGTTTTTCTCTTAATTGAGAGATTACATCTCACAATTGCAAGTTACAAGGTCAGAATTGCATGATATCAAATTTTTCTCACAATTGCGAGAAAAGACTTAAGTCTGGCTGTCCTGTACAGAGCACATTCAGGGCTTTTCAGAGATACGAAATGATTGGATGTTTCACCATGACCACTCCCTCTCCGTCTTCAAATATGTCTGATATTAATTTAGTGACACTCTTAAGGAAATATGATAATATTTTGTAATTATTTAAATCTGTCTAATTTTTAAATTGTGTGTCATAAATCAACATCTCAGGAAAATGTTATGGGGTTTCAAATCAAAATATGACTTTCTATTACGAAACAGGACGTTGATTTCATACATGTCCTCATATGAGGGCACCGGGACTAAAAGCATGTTTATTATGCATTTTGGGAGACATAACAAATGAATAGGGAAAGAAATTATATTTCAGTATTCTATGAAATATTATATATTATTATGAAAATCTTGTCAATGTTGCAAAAACACATTAATATGCAAATTAGATCTTTATTTATAAGCCATTTTATTTTGCAGAAATAAAAATGGTATATCAAATCAT
Source organism: Schizothorax lantsangensis (assembly GCA_027422415.1). Classification (NCBI taxonomy): domain Eukaryota; kingdom Metazoa; phylum Chordata; class Actinopteri; order Cypriniformes; family Cyprinidae; genus Schizothorax; species Schizothorax lantsangensis. The sequence goes on along the minus strand of CM049851.1, from coordinate 5,153,062 downwards.
TCTCTTATAACATAGTTGAGAATCATCTTTATACAAAGTTTGGTACTTGATAAAAATGTATTGGTGATTTAAAAAAATCTATTGTTTTTGCCTATGTTCATTCATGTCTTTTTATTTTTATACCTCTACCAAGGACATAGCATAACTTATGAATGAAATATCATTTTTAATTATTTTTTTATTTAGAAAAAAAAAAAGTATGCTCTAAAACATTGTAAAGACATGAAAAAAATATTTTTTTTTTTTCCGAAAACTTTTTTCTCGGGTCTCAGGAGGATAACTCACAATTGCAAGTTTATTTGAAATTGATATGCAATTGTGAATTTATACCTCGCAATTATGAATTTGATATGCAATTGTGATTTATACCTTGCATTTTTGACATAACTTACTATTTTAAGTTTATATCTCGCAATTCTGGCATTATAACTCACAATTGCAAGTTTAAATTTCACAACTCTGAATTTATGACATGTAATTGTGAGTTTATTATCTTTCTTCTCTTTTTTATTTCATGGCAGAAACAAGTTTCAATAGGAAGCTGAATTGTATTTTGTTAATGTGAATCTAATTCTGCATAGTTCGTTTGCCCTAGTAATTATATTTGATCCAAATAATAATCTCAAAAATCTCACAACTAAGGAAATGCTCACTGGATTGTAAATAAGGGCATACTAGCCTGAGGAAGCACAATGCTTGTCATTCATTGTCCACTTTTGCTCTTATTTATTTTTGTGCCTTTTCAATGGCTTTTCCATTTCACCGTCTGTGCATTTCCCAAACAAATGCCCCATTACCTCCACAGTGAAAAACTCAGCACTTCAACTGAAGAAAACAAAAGATGCAAAATAACCTTCAAATCTCCAACAGCAACACAGAGACTAAAGACATCTGTGGCCTTACATCACAGGAAAAGAGGATTTTTCCTCTTTGTGTATATGTATATGTGTGTATGTATATGTGTGTATATGTGCATATATATGTGTATATGTATATGTGTGTATATGCATGTGTATATGTATATATGTGTATGTATGTATGTATATATGTGTTTCTGCTTTATTTATTTATTCCCATTGATTTGTATTATTTTCTATTTAATTTTAAATCAGCATAGATGTATGCATATGCATGGTGCGTCATATGCATATTTTTATATTTAATAAGATACAGATAATATTTAAACAATACAGTTGCTAAAAGTCTGTTTAATTCTAAGGTTGAGAAGGTTGAAGATGGTCACGATAAACTAAATGTCGACAATTTGTGGTGCACAAAGCTTGACTGAAATAATAAATGGACTTAGAGAGCGAAATAAATGTTAATCAGTAATATTGTTAAAAAGATGAAGTAAATGAAGTGCTTCCTGATGATAGCTTTATAACTGGACTGAAGCGTTAAAAAGTCCCGAATCATGTCGGCAATCTTAAAGCAAACTTCCATTTAGGACCCCATCATTTGTTTTCACGCCAGACAACAAAATGTATTCTCGGTTCGGCATAGATCATCACAGAGCTTTCTTTCTTTTCACGTTTCTCGTTTTATAATGAGTTTCCTGAGGAAGTGCTGGCGTGCATATCCTGGCACCGTGATTCTTTATGAGAGCCGAGGCATATCATTGATTGACTGTCAACAGACAGCCGCTTCTGCGCCCCTTAAGTCATAGCCGCATCAATGAATCAGTGTTTTACCGAAGTGAATGCTGGAGCATTACCTGCAGGTCAAAGACCTCATAAACAGCCTAGTTATGTAGAAGGGGAATAATCACTTTACACACATCATGTTTTCACTAGTTTTCCTTCTGTGGTTGTTGTGTAGATGATATTGTGTTAGCATAGTAAAGTCTCTGTAATGCACTGCTTCTCGTGGTTTATTAGTGCTGCTTGCTAGACATGTGACACTGAAGACTGGAGTAACAATGCTGATAATTCAGCTTTGCATCACAGGACATCCATTCAAATAGAAAACAGTTACTTTAAATTAAAATAATATTTCACAATTTTAGTGTTTTTTTCTTCACTAAATTACTGTATATTTGTAACTAAACAAATGCAGCCTTGGTGAGCATAAGACACGTGTTTAAAATATATGATTGTTACATTTAATTTTTTTTAATCTTAAAAAAAATAATTATTCCAAACTATTGATTGGTATATGTGGTTAATTCAGAATAACTGGGACATTTGTTATTTATTAATTTATTTATTATTTATTGCAGCAGTATTTTCTTGAAAGTTGAAGACAACTAAAAACTGTATAACAGTAATGTGTACTTCTTTTTCTTTTTTTTATTCCCATTCCAGACATCTGTGACCTTACATCATTAGACAACATGATTTTTCTTGATTGACATTTATTCATTTAAATATTCATTCATTCATTTAATTTAATTTTATTTTATTTTAACATTATTTTCCTGAAGGTTGAACATGACTAAAAATTGTATTACTGTAAAAAAATGTATGTCCCATTCATTAGTAGTAGTAGTAGTATTTAGACGTCATAAGAAAAGAGGATTTTTCTTGCTCTTTTGAAATATGAAAATGAATCAATCCATGAATGAATGTGTAATGTGTGTTTGTGTTTATATAGTTTTTTTTATAGTTTTTAATTTATATAATTTTGTATTTAATCTTTAAATATAAAATATTTATTTACGTATTATTATTAATTAATTTACTTTTTATTTATTTATACTTTATTTTTATTTATTTATTATTTTTATTTATTTGACTTTTTCACATACTGGCTTGAATAGCCTTTTTGACATTTTTGGTTACTACGTGATTATTTACTGCCCAAAGTGAAGAAGTTATTTTGTATAGGCCACCAAGTGACACTGGTTCCTCCTCACAATACTTAGTTACATGCAGACCTCTCTATCAACCATCCAGATCATAGCATAACACCACTCTGGCATCATGGCAGTGTGTTTTGCCTGGCTTTGCACTATTATTGAATTTAGAACCATCTTAATGTCTCATTCTGTAAGAGCTTGTTTAAAATTAGAACAGTTGGAATTGAAATTGACAAGTTTTTTTTCCATCAAATAACATGGAATGATGTCTGTAGTGTGACATTTGTCTTCCGTATCTGCTTAAGAGCTGCCAGCGCTAATTATGACAAGAGCCGTCTTCTCGAACCATTCCTCTTCTTCTGTAACGAGATGTTAAAGCTGATTTCCCGTTCCGCAGGTACTCGTGCCTTTAAAATTACACTGTCAGAGGAAAAACTCATCACTTTTTTCATGCTCTGCAATGCTATTATCTTCACAGATTCACAAACAGCATCATGAAAATCACAAGTGATTGGAAACCAGAGCCCGTGGTGCTTCTATTTGAGGGATCAATCCCTGAGATTGATAGTATGGAGGACACATTAATCAAATGCACTGTAGGACCTCTGCACAATGATAAATAAAGCCCACACCCGGCTATCAATCTGCTTACCCGAGCTCTAAACGCTGGTCGGTGGACGCAGGCCAACAAATACAACATTTACATGGAAATACATTTACTAAGACAAAAAAAGAGGCCATTTACACTTGGTCACTTGCATTCTGATCGATCACATCGTTATCTGTATCAAATTTTTTATTTTATTTTTTATACTTTTATTCAGTAATAAAACATTAAAGTGATAGTTCACCCAGAAATGAAAATAGAAATGTTTTGTACCATTATATATGGCTTTACTGTCACGTTTGATCAATTTAAAGGGATAGTTCACCCACAAATAAATGTGTTTAATAATTTACTCACCATCAAGTTGTTCCAAACCTGTATGAGTTTCTTTCTACTGTACAGCGGAGGGTAGCCATTGATTTCCATAGTATGGGAAAAATAAATAAATAAATACTATGGAAGTCAATGGCTACCGTCAACTGTTTGGTTACCAACATTCTTCAAAATATCTTCTTTTGTGGTCAACAGAAAAAAAGAAACTCATACAGGTTTGGAACAACTTAAGGGTGAGTAAATGATGGCAGAATGTTCATTTTTGGGTGAACCCTATATACTATATATATATAATGTTACAAAAGATTTCTATTACAAACAAATGCTGATCTTTACAAAAAAAAATACTTAAAAAAAAGTATCATGGTCTCCACAAAAATACGAAGCACCGCAACTGTTTTCAGCATTAATAATAATAATAAGTAATGTTTCTTGAGCAGCAAATTGGCAAATAAAATGTAATTATTTTTTTGTAAAAAAATAAATAAATACAACTGATTTGTCTGCTAATTAGTTGGGTTTTTCTCACATTTACTCTCAAATGCATATGGGAACATGTTTGTACATAATGGTATAATCTAAATAATCTGTATTTTACATTTATGCATATGTTGAATGTACTGTATATAAAAATCACCCAAATTTCACTGCACCTGAAAAAGTCCACAAAACACTAGGTGTCCAAATAGGAAAACAAAAAAATATAATAATAATAACCAAGTGCGAAATAACAAAAAAAAGCTTTACTGAAGTTGTTTTTTCTCATGTTTTTTTTTCTCATGTTTTTATTTTTTTTACTTTCATTGTGTACAGGACTTTATTGCATTTATTGATTTACTAAACAGCACAAATTAACGTGAAACTTAAATCCCTTAAATCTTTTAAAAATTAATAATTAAAAATGTACTAACAACACAGGTGCAATATGAGTTAAGACATGCTTTTTGTGGGGCCGTAAATAATGGTGCAAATACCAGTAAACTTCCACAAACAATAAATCACCTTGCATGATTCATTTAAATACTCTCCTCTGATACATTTTGTCAAATGTTTTTGATGAACTTTTTTTCACTTTTCAGCATTGTTACATTACATTTTAACATATTAATTTAATAAGCACTTAATTTAAATAGTAATAATATTTTGATCAAATAAATGCAGCCTTGGTGAGCAGAAGACTTCTTTTGAAAATCTCACCGACCACAAACTTTTCAAAAGTATAGTGTATTTTGGAAGTGGTTTCCATTATCCAAACAGTAAAAAGCGCATGAAGTATCCAAGTGAAAACGTCCCTCAAAAAACCAACGACCAAGAAGAAAAACACAGTGACACAAGCGTCTAATCCAGCGACGTTACCCAGAACTATCGTGTTGAGAGTGATGGAGAACAATGCACAATAAGCTGTCTGTAGCTAAGGCCTCGTAATCAATTTTGGCTCCAAGGGAGAGTTGCGTACGTCTGGTGATGGAGCGAAGTAGATGGTCCTGAGAGAGCTTCTGGCAAAGCTGATCCTCACTGAAGACGTCCCATCCCTCACCTCTGATAGAAACGGCTTTAACATGGTGTAGAACCAGCGCCTGTGGGATTCTGGTGGCGCGGCTGGTTTTGATGAATTTTTCAGCCGTTTTAAATTCTATCTCGCCATCGACTGTCATTTATTAACAAGTCCCCCAGGTTAAGTGCTGCTGTTGTTGTTTCTTCTGCACTGTGTGTTTGTGGTTTGTTCTAGACATCGATCGCTTTGTAGCTCATCCTCGTCTGTGTTTGGGTGAGAATTATTGAAATGCTGTTACAGTTTTTCTCGATTGCTAAGACACATTTCTTGAAAGCTGCTCTCCTTTTCTCTAAACTGTGAACACAAAACCCAATTTTCAAGCTACATTCACAAAACC